>WMED01019360.1:0-12451 GCA_019650415.1 Pipa parva | reverse complement strand
TTTTTTTTTTTTTTTACATATTTCACTCAAAATAATGAAGAAGCAAAAAAATTACAAATGAAACATTTCATGTTAAAGCCCAAAGTCTGCTGAAAAAAATGATATATAATTTTCCTGGAAATTATATTGCTTTCCCTGCAAAAACATTAGTAAAACACATAGCGCAAAATGCTTAAAAACAGCTTGGGAATAAGTGGTGAACGGAAAAAAAAAAAGCTGGTAGTTAAAGGGTTAAAAGTTGTGCATTTTGTAATGCATCTAAACATGCTGTTCTGTTTCTCTAAATCTTATCCAGAATTCCATTTGGATTTACTCCAAAGAATAGTCACTGTTCTCTAAATTAAACAAATTACTGCAAAATGTATATTCCATGCATGGCATATGACCATGTCATAGTAACCATTATAGATCTCGTTTTAAGTAAAATTTCTGCTTTTGATCTGTAATATCCCTTGGCAGCAGTGCACAAGTTACCTGCTGTATACATATTCTTAAGCAGTAGTATAAGGGTTGACTACTGCTAATCAGAATTTATTTGAATGTTTGAAATACTCTTTCCTCCACCCAATTATTAGGGGTTGTGCTCTGATCTCACTCTCTGCATCTATCATGTTCCATTAAATGAGCAACTGCATGTGCCCTAATATTTCGCCTACACCAAATGAGATGCGAAATGCCTAAAGTTTCCTCCATTCCTCCTACCCTTGTGCACACACCTCTGTCTTATTGGGCTTGGGTTTCTCTCAATTGCACCAAAAAGAGCAAGCACAGTAGGAAAAAACTGCTACTGCGCTTTCTCTTTTTGGCCAAACAGGAAGTGGAAGAGAAGAGGACTGTGGCAGCTGTCAAGCACAGACAAGATGGGTAGCGCTGGAACTTAACAGTGTGATCCATGAGTATCTTCACCCTCCCCCTTGCTAATTGCTCCATGACATAACAAACCTATTGTTGTTTCATTTTTATCACTTTTTTCTTTCAACAGGCTCTTTTTAATGAGAATTATGGATATTCCATATCTGAATTTAGAAGGACCAGATCGTAAGTATTTATAAATATATATCGTGCAACATTGCATCTTAAACTAGCAATAATAATGTAATGGGACTCCTTTTGTCACTTTTGGTATTAAAGGAACAGTTTAGTCATCATTTGTTTGCCTGTCTGTTTGCTCCTTGTTAAATGCTTTTTTGCTGAATATAATTACTAATATGCTCCTTTAGAACTTACAACGAATAACTTGCATAAACTAATTTTCTTACTCTCTTCCAGCTAAGTCTGGAATCTTGAGTCAGGAATTTGACTAAAGGCTTGACTTTCCTGAAACCTATCAAAAACTTTCAGGTGTGCACCTCCCAACCTCTTATCAGCCACCTGCTTCTCTGATTATTGTTAAATTCTCAAGCTTGTGGATCAAGTTACTGACTTATTATTCCATATAGATCAGCTAAAGAGGAAGTTGTGGAGAGGAAGGATTTCCATAAGAAATTAGCTATAAATACAGAACCACTGAAAACAAGTAAATGCTTTTTGCAATATGTGTTGTTAGTGCCATTTGGCCATATCGATGTTGGAGACTGAACCTTTCTTTCAGAAAGGTTTTCAGTGACCTCCTCCATTACACATATTGTACACACTGTGCAAAATGTATGATCAGAGATTTATCACGGTCTACATCCGGTTATATTTTTTGTGGCATCAGTGCTAGTTTCTTTATACTGCTAATTTATATAGTTAGACTGACACAAACTTTTGATTCACTACCTGTTTCCTGACTTCCATCTGTGCACATCTGACCACGCTAGTTTTAATAGAAACTTTTCACGGTATTGGTAAAAATATTTTGCAGTTCAAGCTTATTGTGGCTTGCTGTGTTTGAGCAGCTAATTTTTGTCAAGAACCGTCAGTGAGATTTACATTCATGTGATAAATTATAGGAGAACAGTGATAAAACCAGATATTCCTATACTATGCGCTGATTAATGTGCTTAATGGATTAAAGAATTTTGAATGGTTTTGCTCCATGTAAGGCTAGAAAGTCCCCACTCACTTCTATAAGTAGTTACTTTCTAGTTTGTCATTACGCTGGAAATTACATCATATGTTCCATTTTGTTGTACCTCATTAAGCTCAATAATATATAATTTTAGAAGTTTGCGTATTTTCACAAACCTAAATGTAATGTGTGATGTGTCTGTTCATTTGAAATGGAGTACAGAGATCTGGTGTGTAAGTGAACCTTTTGTAAACTGTATATATTAGACACTTTTGTTTCATATGCTTGCAGTGCAACCTAAAAGGGACAATGTACTTCATGTTGCTTTTCCAAAAGAGTGGAAGACCAGTGACCTCTACCAGTTGTTCAGTGCCTTTGGTACGTGTTCCTTATATGTAAATATTATATCTTGAATTCATGATTTTTGTGATTTAGAAATTCTACAAAACTATGCATGTGTTATAATTTCCTGTATTTTATTCTTTACACTCTACTGGCTATCCTGTTAGTGTCCTTTCTGTTCAACAAAAGCATGGCCAAGCAAAACCTTAGGAAATGAAGAAATTCTAATAAAAGAAGCCCACTAGCATTCATGTGATTTGGTCTAGATCTCTCATGGGAGAAATGCTACACAAGCCTTTTAAGTACATATTGGTTTAATAACTTATGGCCTATGGTTCCACAAATCACGTTGTTGGATGCAACAATTTTCTCTTCCTGTGAATAAACAAGGGCAACAAAAAAAAACAAGCCAATATGACATTGGTAATACATTGAAAACACATTGTCAAACAAGTTTGGTAATACAACAATATCGTTTTGGTGGCGTAAGTTTATTACAGCCTAAACAAGGTACTGCAAGTTACATAAATAAGCAGGTGATATAGTTCGCTTTGATAATTGTAAGCAATGTTCCTTCTCTGCAAGACTACTTTGCTTTGTGCTGCCTTTGACGTTTGCTAATTGACAAATATAAGTTGCATACATATTTAAAGGGGGCAAAAATTTAGATTATTCCTTTTGGAAAAAGGACATTGTCCTCAAAAAAAAAACAAAAAAAAAAACAACCTGTGTTCTTGAAAGATTTTTTTTTTTTTCTGCTTTTAGATGTAAACCAGTCATCACAAGTTGACTTACTGAAAATGTATGCAATAGTATGTATTTATCCTTGAGCTTAATAAGAAGTTAGAAAATTGAATCCTGTTAGGGATAATGCAATACATGATGCTTCAGGTTACAAGATAAGTCTGGGCAGTCATTTGAAGATAATTTAAAACATACCTCTTGGCATTTATTTTGCAAGCCAACTTATTTAAGCTGTATCCATGCTTCCTACATTGTACATTTGGCCAAACTTTTAATTTTAAATTTGCTCCAGTGCTTTAATTCAGTCTATTTTACCTAGGTTCTATACTTCCAGGCCACTGAATATACCAGAAATCTTGTATAGTGGAAATTTTTGTTGGATGAAGTGCAACAGACTTTGAATTCAGTCAACATTTCATGGCAGCCAGTTTAGCAATTCAGCTAGATTAGACTTAACTATCTGTGCTTCTGCTAGTCTGTCCAAAAAGATTGCACTGCTGGTAGTTCCTTAGGACAAGTTTTTAGGATATATGATAGGGGACTTCTTTTAAAGAAGAAAATCAATGTATAGCAAATTGCATGTTTGGAAGGGTAGCTTAAAATAGTGAAGGAATTTGACCGAGATTGGAATATAATTAATAAATGTTGTAGTCCTAATGCATTTGAAAGTTTACTTTTTATAGATTTTTTTTTTTCCCTTAAAAAAAAACAAACAAATTACACAGCTGTATTATGAAGCAGCAAATCGGTACCTTTTGGACTATAGTGCTATCTTACAGAACTGCTGGTGCTAGTATCTCATGGTCACCATGTTGAATCCTCATTAATATGCTAATGATCCCTGACATCTCACCATAAACCAAGGGTTATTCGTGATAATACACGAATAACCCTCACATTTTCTTATCTTAAAAACTGACACGGACTGTGTCGGAATTCAGTGTTGCAGGGCTTAGCAGTGAGAGGAAAGTATCAGATTACTAAGCATGCACTATAAGAATGAGTCATTGTGTGACTTCAGGGGGATGGGGGCTTCTGGGCAATAACCAGGAAGAGAAAGTTACAGAGAGAGGTACTAGGATTAATGCAGAAGGAATAAGAGGTGAGAACTCCAAAAAAACAAAATAGTCTTTTAAATGTTTCAATTTGATTATACATTATAAATATAATATAATATACTGTATATGCATAGTTTGGTCAATAACTTTACTTACACTTTAAGTAGGTTTATGGTAGATGTGCAGATACTCTTCCTGTGTTAGAAAACAAATGCACAGTTATTTAAATTAATCTATGGGAGTGAAAACAAATTAAGCTGGTATTTAGTTACTATGCTAAAATTTGCACAACATAAAGAGATGGAACACACCCAAATCAAAGAGCATATCTAATCTAGAAAGCATAATACAGCTGGCCTGAACAATACCTTTCTGCAACCTAAACTGATATGGATCTCGCTTATGAGGCACAATGGAAAGAGGTTTGTCCCAAAAGGGTTCCTTATCTACCTAGGAAATTTTGGTTTTGAATAGTAACAATAGTTTTCTATATTACAAAAGAATGTAATAATATTATTATAGACTATTCTGTTGACCTATACATTGCAGAGGTTTTCTATGAGAACTGTGATGGTTTTTTGGGGGGTAATGTATGGAATGCTAAAAAGCTTTTTTTTTTTTTCTTCAAAAATTTTAGGAGCAAGTTAAAGTTGTAATATGATATCCACCAAATTTTGGGGCTGTCTTTGCCATTTATGTAAGGGTAACTAAGCTATGATGATGCCAAAAAGGCCATGTTATAGTAATGGGTGTGAGCTGTGTGTCATAAGTGTTTATTATGTGGTGGCAATGTGATAGGTTTATAACCACAGTTGTATAGTAACATAGTCTATAAGGCTGAAAAAAAGACACCAGTCCATCCAGTTCAGCCTTCCAGTTCAGCCTATTTTCCTGCAATATTGATCCAGAGGAAGGCAAAAAACCCATGAGGCAAGAGCCAATTATCCTCATATTAGGGGAAAAATTCCTTCCCAACTCCAAATATGGCAATCAAAATAATTCACTGGATTAACATCCAACATTCAGTTATCTAGTACCATAACTTATAATGTTCTTACACTGAAGGAAAGTATCCAAACCAGTTTTGAACTCCTTAATGGATTTAACCATAACAACTTCTTAAGGCTGAGAGTTCCATAACCTCACTGTTCTTACAGTAAAAAAAAACCCTTCTATGTTGATGCAGAAACTTTCTTTCCTCTAAACGTAGAGGATGCCCCCTTGTAATACTTACAGTTCTTGGTATAAATAGATTGTGAGACAGATCTCTACTGACCTCTAATATATTTATACATGGTTATTAGGTCATCCCTTAATCTTCTTTTTTCTAGACTAAACAAGCAGTTTTGATCTTTCTTGGTACTGTATATTGTTCATTCCTTTAATTATTTTAGTAGCCCGCCTTTGAACCCTCTCAAGCTCAACCACATCTTTCTTGTGAACTGGTGCCCAAAACTGCACACAGTATTCCGTGTGTGGTCTGACCAGTGCTTTGTAAAGAGGTATAATTTATGTTCTCATCATGTGCGTCTATACCCTTTTTGATGCACCCCATGATTCCATTTGCATTGGTAGCTGCCGCTTGGCACTGGTTGGTACATTTAAGTTTATTGTCAACTAGAATTCCTAAATCCTTTTCCATGTTTGTTTTGCCCAGTAGTATCCAGTAGACAAGGCAATTACAGTTATTACATGTGCCATGTATTATTCATAAGGTGTATTATGCATATTAAATCTGCATGCTGCAAGGATAAATTAAAACCATTTTTGATACTAAATGCTCACCTCTTGTGTCAGTAAAAATCTGCAGCAATCAATGTAACCCTAACAAAAATTCCCAGATCATTCTTTGCAGATATCAGACCAATTCAGTTCAGGCAAAGTAAGGAAAGTTTATGTGAGCCCCAGTTATTGCTCAGATGTGGCAGACACTGTCGTGCATTTAGGATCCAGACTTTTCCTAAGCTGTAACTTGTAATCTGTATGCTTTGTCATGCTTCCATCTATAACATGATGACTGCAAGCATTCTGTAAATCTGTGAAGCCAGTAAAGCATATTTATCAAAGAACACTGTGTTACTGTTTAACAAAGAATCTGTGATATAGCTAAAGTTCCTGAAGGGATTTTATTGCAGTTCTCTGTATTGCCTCAATCTTAACTCCAGATAAGATTTATATTCCCGCTGTACAGTCAAATTGGCAACAGGGGGCCTTCTTTCCTCATATTTAAAACGTCTTAATCAGAAATGTTCTTCTTGCTGTTCCCAGCAGATTCCTTCACTCTTATAATGTTGGTTTTAGTTAAGTATGCGTTTTGTCATTGGGTTCTTCAGGCCCATTTCTCTGTTTGCATTGGATCTGTAACAAAATGATCATACTCTGAAAGAAACATCTAACTAAACATTATTATTATTATTCAATGTATGTTATCGCGAGCATGCCATATTGTTGCGATGAAAGATTAATTCATTCAAGATTATTTTTCTTTTTTCCTTGGTAAAGAAAATGTCAAAGCCTGGATGTTAATGCAAATGCTGGCTAAATAATTGGTAAGATGAGTACTGTAGTATTATGTGATACTTTATTTGGACTAACAGTTCATTGTTGAAGACGAGCTTTCGAGAGATATTCCCTCTTCATCTGGTCAGAGCAGTCTTAAAGGATACACAGTTTGTAATATACTTACAATGTCACTGCATCCATAGTGACAAGCAGGGCACTTTTTGTAAATTCTAGACCAAGGGATCGGAAACCTTTTTGGCTGAGGGAGCCATATATGTGCGGCCCTTTTGAATCCGGAGCCACTGACGTCACATAGGTGACATCAGTGGCTCCGGATTGGCTAGCAATCCAGAAGCGCTAAGAGAGCTTTCCCTCTACAGCGCTTGCCCACAGACTGTAACAAGCAGTGCTTGCACTCCTCATTACAGTGAAAGAGCCATATCTGGCCATCAAAAGAGCCATATTTGACTCGAGCCATAGGTTGCCGGCCCCTGTTCTAGACTTTTAAGTTTGTTTAAGAAGTCTGTGGTATCCTGTGTCCCTTTGGTATTTTTTACAAGCACCTTCAAAACTTTTTCTAAAAGGCCAGATATTTGCTCTGTCAGGGTGCACATACCTGTTATTATGGGTCTTCCTGGGTTTCTAGGTTTGTGAATTTTTAGAAGCATGTGGAAGGGTGCCAGGTTCTTGTTGAGCAGGTATCGGGTCATCCACCTTTGATTTTATTTTAAGAGGAAATATGTTAATTTTATGAAGCTTTTTCATATATGCTTTTGAATAGGGTCCTGAGTCAGTTTTTTTGTAGTATGTATTGTCAGAAAGTTGTCTTCTGCCTTCAGTGTATTTAATAGTGTCCATAACAAAAATTGCACCACCTTTTTGGTTTAAATGACAAGTTGTACATTTTTTTTTCTGTTTGATGGATATTAATGATGCAGCTCTAAGGCAAAAGCTGTCTGTGTGTGTATCCAGTTTAATATTGCATTCGAGCAATGGGGTAAAGTTGCTGCTTTTTTTTTTTTTTTTTTTTTTTTTTTTTTTTTTTTTTTTTTTCTCTCATATTCACTCCTTCTGTCCTGTCAGGTATACTCAGAGTAATTCAGCAAGGTGCGAACTCGCCTTGCGATGCTTCGATTCACCTCGCAAAAATGGTTACGCGCTGGCTTCTCTTCTACATGCGCACATCAGCGCACGCTTCAAAGGTATTCCAGTCTCGCGAGGCGACTGGGATACTTTTTAAAGTGTTCGCTGATGTGCGCATGTAGGAGAGAAGCTGGCATGTAACCATTTTGTGCTCTGGGAATGTTGGAATGCTGTAAATCTGTTCTCTACAGCTTCAAAAACGCTGTTGCAAATCCTTGACTGTTATGTATAAAAGCGTTTGGAAAAAACAAAACAATTTGAACAGCATAAAAGAATAATTCTGCATTTTATATTTGATGACCAATCCCAACATAGCTTGTAGATAAAAACTAAGATGTTGGCTGCATATTAAATAAAGTAGTATTATGCATGTAATGGTCCTACACAGTAGAATGAAACTACATCCTGGTGTATATGTACTTGACCACAGCTTTAGGTTTCATCTAAATCTTAATTATTTCCGTATTGCTCTAGTTTCATGGCATGTGCACTATTCCATTATCCCATGCAGGCTTCATTGTTTTAGATTATTTACCATTGGCAAGGGGTTCTATTTTTGTTTCAGTGTGCAATGTAAAAAAAATTATTTAAAATTACTTCATATTAAATCATATGCTTAAATGGGTTTTTCGCAAATCTTAGAGTTAAAACGTGTCTATTGACTTCCAGGCCTTTTCAATAAAATTGACAAAAAGATTTATTTTTCAGGTAATATTCAGGTTTCCTGGATAGACGATACATCTGCCTTTGTTTCTCTTAGCCAACCAGAACAAGTCCAAATAGGTAAGTGCTGTTCAGTCTTCAGTTGAGTGTGTTCATAGAAGCTGTATAATGCTAAAGAGTAAGAAAGCATGCAAAGTCCCTTTCAGTATAGCAGATTTCTTGGTTTCTTATACGTTATAATTTTTTGTTTTGAGGGCCCTTAAAACGAGATGCTGTAATGCTTGGGTAATAGCTAGATGTGCGACCCAATGGCCATAAATTCTTTCTTTAAGTTATTTTAGGTGTATGTTGTATTGACCAACAAAATGTTCAGAGTGCAGTAAATTTTACACAAAGGTATTCAACTGTTTCCGGCCAAGATCGAAAGATGCAAATCTTATAAAAACATTAGTTTAGCAGGGAGTAGAGATTTGTGGCTAATTCTGTCAGGAATTTCTGTTCACTTCTTGTGTTTGAGCTCTTCTTTAATTTTACCAACAATACAAATTCCCATATGTATCAGGCTAAGTGCCGCCTTATGGGATTGCTAGTTCCGTCGTTTGGTTACAGTAATTCTGAATTTGAAGCTGAAATATGTTTAATATGACATCTCTAATGGCTCATTGTTAAATTTATGCATGATTTAAAAACCGTTGTTTGTACATGCCTGTATAAGATTCTGGTTAATCTAAAAACTTGCAATCTTTGATTATTCAGTAATGTGGTCAAGTTGCTGTACAAGTTTATCTGGAGTAGTACGCTCAAACCTGCCAGCTGTTGCATGGTATTGTGACTGTCCTATAGCATAAGCAAAGCATTTTAGATGCTCTGACAAAGTGTGTACCGCAGAAGCTCATCTGGGTTTCTATCTTGCATATGAGGTAATGCTATTTGTTATTGTCTGGTCTTGTAGTATTGCAGTGCTTTAAACTTCTTTTCCAAGTAGACTTTACTAATATAGAAAATAGAATTTTCACTAATCCTATAACCCACTAATTTGTATGGAGGTAGATGCCAAGGTAATATAAGCCATTGGTATTATTGGCTTTCATTAATCTTACTGCTGGGAAATGGTAAATGCTAAATTTTTTAATACGAGTTACTTGGCCTTTGTAGCATTGTTGTAACAGTTCTCTGTATATTTAACACCTGAATTCAATTAAAATAATTGAGCTGGACTTATTTTTCTAATAGAATTGTCTAATCCTTTTTATTTAGTGGTGTAATTTTTAACGGGAGTTTTAGCTATTGATATTGTACAGGTAAATAATATTGGGCACTTTGTATTGCAGCAGAACACCTCAGGTGCATCAATAAGTAGTAATAAATGAAATACTAAGAGCTAGTGGTATACATGCAACAAGATACCACCAAGCTGTTACTAGGTGAACCATTTATACCTTCATCTATTTTGTCAGATCAACCATTAAAACGGAGTGCCTGATGAATGTAATGGAAGTTATAGATTATTTTACAAGTTTGCTACCCCAAGCAGGGCCATACAAATAGTGGAGGTGAGGTAGAAATCTGCTACTGTGCCCTTTGTTAAAGGGAGACCAGCATCAAGGTGTGACTAGTCTCATATTTTGTTGTCCCCTCCTAAAGCAGTAACCCGAATTAGTGGTGGCCTCCATTACCAGAATGCGCTCATACTTGCATGCTGTAGAGAGAATGGGCCCCAGTGCAAATTTTGGTGTGGGGACTGTGGTGGCTACTGTACATCCCTGCTCACATGCTGAATTCCTTAATGGCAAAATTACTAGATTAAACCATTACAATTCCCTGGTAAGACCTTGCCTCAAATATGCAGTCTGGCCACCATTTGTATAAGCGAGGATGTCATGGTGCTAGGAAGGGTTTAAACAGCAGTAAAAGTAAGGGAAATGGAGAATTTCTGTTACAATTTAATAATTAACCCTACTCCGCTTTGCAAACTGCTTGGAACTTCCTGTAAATTACCTTATAACTCGATAGTTCTGTCAGAACTATCAAATTATAACTAAAAGCAACCATCACACCTGTTTTCTGCTTAATTCTGAAACCTGTTGATGCCTCATAATCTTTAAGCCAATCTTTACCTGCCTCTGCATTCCTCAAACTGCCACTGTACCCTTCCAGCAAGTAAATGCATCACAGGGGGATCATACGATTTGTAGTCATGAATGTTCTGAAACATTACTGGGCTGCAAATAATTTTCTGTGATATAATGACAAAAGGAGGAGTTAACGAAGGCCTCTGTCCACATCTGATTCTATAGTGTGACCAAATACATTAAAGTGCATCATGGGAAATGTAGGCAATAACCTATACAATTTCTGAAAAATGGTATTACTGCAACAAATATGCCTGAAACAAAAGAATAAATTATCACCAACTGGTTCGTATGCATGAATACCCTGATGTGGGATGAGATAGTAGTATAGACATTTTTGTATTTCTGAAAAAAATCTACAGTACAACACTACAGACTTTAACGTAAGTATTCTAGGTGATACCATGGCACTAGCAAGAGCTAAATATACAAAAGACATCAACACATTTCTTATGGCAACAATGCTTATCAAGTGGTAAAACCGGTTTCAATGTGTAAATGGCAGTTTTGGAAAGCTAAATAAAATACATAAATATTATAAAAGATAATATACCCAGTTCTTTAGATATTAAGTCACCTTTGGAGTGTAGTACCATGACCTGTGTAAATGCACGAGGCCTACAGCTTTTATATGGTCATAGAGCTCCTTGGGGTCTAATAATATCCTTAGAAGTTACAGAAACTGGTACATTACCCTCTATATAAGACACCATTTTGAGGGCAACGCAAGACTCTGCAACTGGAAATAAAAACTTTTTCTCACAACCTCACTTTTTTTTTTTTTTTTAATGGAAATTGCCGAATATTCTTCCACAGGATCTTTTTGTAGCCAAAGCAATTTGCTACTTAGCAATGTAACTGGTGCGTGCACCATTTAACACTGTTCCTGTCCCATCCTTTTTATTAGAGTTCTGACATGAATTAGATTGCAAATGACAGACCATTTAAAAAAACAAATGCATCACTATAGATTTGATCTAAAGTGGACTTATTCCTACGGAAAGCATGGGATAGGCTGAACTGAACAGTTAAAGCATTCAGCTCAATCATTAAGATTAATATGGTGCGTGGGTATGAATGTATTGAAAGGTGTTGCCACAAATAAGAATCTTCGTTCACTGGGTCTTTCTTAACCCCCTCATACATGTAATATTATTCCCCCCTCCCTCTTTTATACTGATCTGTTCCATTTACACAACATATGACTGTTCTGAAAGCTGGCATGTGATAGTCATAGTTCTTTCATAAGCGTTGAACTCAAATGATCATATGCAGTAAGATAGATAAACAAGAAGCAAGCATAAGTAATAAAGAAACTTTGTCTTTGCTCTATTACACATTTTAATTTTTACAACTAATAAAATAAACAAGCTGGTATTAACTTTATCATTTCTTCTGAAAGGTGGGGCTTTCAAAAAAGTGGATGAATGTTGTTGCATTTAAAGCAAGGATTTTTGTGCTTAAAACCTTTAAAAACTTGTTGGTTTTAGGAGCAATTTTGATGTATATACACTTGGCTGTCTATTGACAGACCTTCCCTACCTTGCTGTGACATACCACAGAATCCCATAATTGATGAATAAAGTCACACACTCATCCTGTGGTAGAAAATTGGCCACAACTTTATTTAAAATTATCATAATAAATAACCAAAACCCAACACAGTATGGCAGCAGTTTCCCACGCAACCGGCAAGAGGTCACACCATATTCACAGGCGGCTCAGACCAACCCCTTGAGAACAACCAAAACCGTAGGTTACAGGGAGTCTCTAGGGCTGACTGCAGCTCACCAATGAAAGAGCCCTGTCCCTGCACACCTCCACCGGAAATGCAACTGACTCGTTCAGGAGCGATTACGCCCCAGCAGAGACCA
>WMED01019359.1:0-12451 GCA_019650415.1 Pipa parva | reverse complement strand
TGTTTTTATTTACGATTTACACAACATGCCAACTTTTCTGATTTTGGGGTTTGTACATATTTAATAAGTATTATAAGTATTATACAATAAGTAATGCAATTATAATACATATCTAAATGCAGTGTATCCAGAACACCTCCCTATATATTGCATCTATATATTTATCTCAACATCTTATGCTTTGCTGCCTTCTAATTGGTTTTCCCCATCTTGAATCCTCTAGTGGAAGCAGTGACTCACTTATATATAGTAGGTAAAGTGACTGTCATATTACTCTGTGTTTTTAGAGTAAAAGAATGTTTGCAGTGCTGCTGGGATAGAGAGCATAAGTCCTAAGGTAAATAAGAAAATCTAGGTCTTGGACATACTGAGAACTCCTTGTAAGACATATTCCTCAGGTTGAGCTTATAGAGACTTTGTAAGTAACTCAAGTATAAGAAGGAACTTGTGCTTACCCTAGTCATAGGGATCTGTAGATCAGATCTTCTTATGAAGTGTAGTAGAGCACACCAGAGCTGGGGTTAGGAAGAGGGCTGCTATTGCTCCTGTAAGAGATAAATAGGAGTAAAGTGGGAGGCAGAAATCCTCCTGTTAGCTATTAGTACTCCAGAAAAAGGTACACAAGTTGTGGTTTATTGGAATCCCTTTTGCCCATATTTAACTAAAAGGGACCAATACTGACCCATTGTAAGGTGCCAGTCACAGGTCTTGAACTCAGGTCTTCCCGGCAGCCTTATAGGGTTGGCCACTAGAGGGAATCTTAGTCTGGTCTGTGCTGTTCTGAACACAGCTCCATTATATACATACCTTGTGCCTAGTTGGGACTGAAATCAGCCAATCAGTTTCAGTCTTTCAGAGAGTCTGAGTTTCGGCCAATCGCAACAAGGATTCCTGTATATAAGGCTTCCTGTTTCCCTCTGACCTTGCCTGAACAATGAGTTACTATTCTTGAGTCCTGTATGTGGCCTTGAGCTATAGTCATTTGAGCTGTATCCTGCTTTCCGGTATCCAGTAAAAAGTATCCTGCATTCTGGTATTCTGTATTCAGTAACCAGTATCCTGCATGCAGTATTCAGTATCCTGTGTTGCTGGGAATTCTACAGTCGGCACCTGAAGCTGCCACGCAGAGAGGTTTCCCTAGGGGCTGTGACCTGTGGGCATTCATTAGCGAAACCCTAGTTCCCTTGCAGGAACCACTGGTGAAGACTGGAGGGGGTTATTCACTAAGGTACGAATTTGCAGACAGCGGATTCCCATAGCAAATCTGCGACAATTTCCCCATTATAAAGTCATGACAATTTTTCCCATAATAAAGTCGTAACTGTGACAATATTCTCATTATAAAGACGCGACTGTGACAGTAGCAGCCTATTGCGACTGTCTTTATCTGGTGAATTCTCACCTATACGCAACAATTTGGACTTTAGTGAATAACCCCCCCATGGGTGTTCGTTAGATTCGGTGCCCCACATGGATCTTGTTCCAACTTCCATTGGTCGGTGAACCCGTTACATTTCCACGTCTTAACGCCTAATAGTAAGTGGTGGCTTT
This sequence comes from Pipa parva, assembly GCA_019650415.1. Taxonomy (NCBI): domain Eukaryota; kingdom Metazoa; phylum Chordata; class Amphibia; order Anura; family Pipidae; genus Pipa; species Pipa parva. The sequence continues at coordinate 10,900 of WMED01019359.1, read as the reverse complement.
GGATTGAGATAACCTTGGACCCTGTAAATGTACTGCTGTAACAATTCTTTGAGTACCAATAGTGTTACAATTGAAGAATACAAGAAAAGGAAGATTTGTGAGAGAAGGAAATGGCTGTTTATGAAACTAGCTGTAACTGTTGGAATCTAATACTCTTATATTCTCCTTTTAATGATGATGGTGGATATACATTTAAGCATCCCCTCAGAAACACAATACAGAGACAAATGTCTTATGTGACATTACTGCACTGCCTTCTCCTTTGCAGTTCTCCAGAACAATAATCTATAGGCACCCCTAATTAAAGGGAAATTGTCATTATTTACAAAATACAGGAAGTAATTAGGAAAGAAAGTATTGTGCCTTCCTTTAGATATATTTTTTATAAGAGGTATATTGTATACTTGAGATTCCTTGACATTTTTTATGCAAAAAGGGAGGGTCTGCTTATGTCCGTGCCAGTTTTAGAAAGAATGTTGGGTATGGCCCAAAATCAAAATGGTATAAATATAAGGTCAAATATTATTTTTATTAAACCTGGAAAAATGTTTGGTGTCTCATAAGCCTATAGGAATTGCACTTACTAAACTTTGACCCTGACCCATCTTACACCAGCACCCAACAGTTATCTAGTAGGCTAACACACTTCTTGCATCATTAAAAATGGTTCTCATCACGTAGCTGACCTATTTAGAATGTTCATGTAATTTGCATTATTCAATGAAAATGTACCCTGAACACTTCTTTTAATAGAAACCTTTTTCTGCTTTTGTGAAGTAGATAAAAATAAACTCAGAACAACAAGAACAAACATGCTGCTTCTTTTCTCAACCTGCACTTATGGAATGGGTCATCTGTTATTCATAAATGCATTCTGATGGAAGTCCTTGAGATATTTCTGTTACAAGAAGCTTGCTGAAAATAATTCTTTTTCTGCAGTGGTATAGTTTGTCGCACGTAATAAATGACTGTCACTACCATGGGATTGAAGAAAGTGACGCGCTACAGACGTTAATTTCTTGGAATTAGTTGCATAAGGTGCTTGTCATATTGTGCTCATGTACGACATATGCTCACCTGATTACAAAACATGAATTCAGAGACCATTTTGGCAATAAACAATACATATGGTCATACATCAACTGCAAAACTGAGGAAGTGTCCTTCCTTGAGTGTCCTTATCAGAAGAAATATAATGGGATGATTACCCAACAACGTCAAAAGAGGATACAAAAACACATGAGCACAATACGACAAGCACCTTATGTAGCTAATTTCGACATCTGTAGTGCGTTACTTTCCTCAATCACATGGTTGTGACAGTCATTTATTAGGTTTTTGGGCCATTGGAAAAGTATCCTTGGGTATCTGTGGTCGGCATCTGAAACAGGTTCTCTTACAACGGGAAAGCGGCTGGATTTTCCTTTTGGATTCACTCATTCCTAACGGAATGAATGAGTGTAATAACTTTACTGTCTATTTATAAAGATATTAAGTCATTCACACTAACTAGTATTTACTATACTGTACAGTGAATTTTGGTAAGCCTTTACCCTTTAAAAATACTCATAAACTATTATTAGTTGTATGTATAACTTTATTTATAAAGCGCCACAAATTTATGCAGTGCTGTACAATTCAACAATACAAATATAAGACACAGACATGGGAAAAGTGCATTACACATTACAAGTGTTTGGAAACCTACTTACCACTCCTCCTCGCTCCAGCGCCAGTCTCTCTCTGGTGCCGGGAATGCTGCAGCTCCTTCTCAGTGCGGTCACGAGCTTATGATGTGGCCCAGTGCGATCATGTGACAGACTCCTTCCCTATTTAAAGGAATCTGTCAGATAGTTCTCTGCCCAATTATAGGACTTATACTGCTCCTGGGTGCTATATCTTTTGCTCTGTATCCAGTGTCTGACCTTAGCCTGTACTCTGACCTTGCTTAAACTCTGCCTTCCTTGACCTTCGCTTTGTATACTGTTTCTGCCCGTTTGCTGCATGCCTTGACCTCTGCCTAGATACCAAATACTCTCTCTGTTTATCTGTTTTGGCTACATCTCTGGACAGGTACCTCAGGGGTTGTGATCTGGACACTGCTTGCAGCCCAGTCCTAACTTCCTTGCGGGAGCTCTGTGTGAACACTAGCAGTGTCTTAGACTCCATGCTCTTGTGGTTGCTAGTGCCAAGTTCCCTGTGGTGTCTTCTCCCAGTCGCTATCTCCTACTCCTCCCTTCCAGTGAGGGTCAGCTCGTGCCAACAAGTGAGTAACTTACAAGTGTAAAATCACTTTAAGTGCCAGGTTGTGATTGACACAAGAAGATGGAGGTCCCTGCCCTGTTGAGCTTACAATCTAAGTGGAAGGAAGACTTACACACATAGATGAAAGGGTAACAAGAGCTGTAACTGGGACACTGGTCTATAAATACATAAATAAATAAGTAAATAAAGATATATATATATATATATATATATATATATATATATATATAGTATATACTATATATATAGTATATATACTGTACACACAAATGTTCCCCCGATGCTTCCTTCACAGCGCTGGCTGATACAGAAGCCAGCGCGCAGCTCCTTCTTGATTCACCAGCCTCATACATCATCATGCTCATTGCGGGGAGTGTTCTCATTGGCCCATGCAATGAATGTGATGATGTTTAAGCCATTTTTCACCCGGAGTGAAACAAGGTGGGAAGAGCTTTGCGTTGGCTTCTCAGTCAGCCAGCACTGTGAAGGAAGCATTAAGGGAAACATTAGGTGCCAGCTAATTACAGCACAGCTCATGCTATGACTGTAATCAATCAGCTCTGAATAAGGTACATGTATTTTAACAGTCCTTTTTTAATTTTTTGTTTTAGTTCTTCTTTAAGTATACAATATACAAAACAGTGCTAGTGCTCCATAAGGTAGGATTTCAATTTGGTTTTAAAAGTGTGGAGGGAATGTTCTTGGCAAAGATAAAGGGGTATAGAATTCACTAGAATTCTTAGTGAAGGAAAGGGCAGAGTCAAAAGTCACTCGAAGATAACAAACAGAGGTTACGAGGTTGAGGATTGCACCATTAACTAGAACAGAGAAGGTACCCCCTTGATTTGTCAGTTATAAGAATTAACAACAATTCTACTAGGTAACTGAAGCTACCTTTCTGGTGCTAGACTCTTTCACTATCAATAATGGGATATACTCCCCTTAGATAAATCAACTATACAATTTGTATCATCTTCATTATTTGTGATTCAAGCATAATATCCCTAGTATTATACAGACAATCTGTGTTCACCTGTACAATACTTTGGTGAACACTCAGAATTTAAAGGGGAATGAATCAGAAGCAATCTCTGTTATAAGACTCATAACTAATTATATTAGGCAATTCACGCAATTATAAGCCTTTTGGTGCCAGATTTTTAAATAGATATACTCCCTTCAGATAAAATCAGCTATCAAAAGCACCATATAACTAGAACAATTTAAAGGGGAACTATAGTCAGGTTATATTTTACATATGCACTACAATACTTTAGTGAGAAGTGTTTCTCCCCAGTAGTTGTTTCATGTGACACAGAATGATTGAGTAGGCAGCACTGATAAACTCCAGCACCAGGAAATGCGTGTGTGATGTTTACTGGCCAGTTTTTCCATGAAAAGGTACCCTCCCCCCAGACATTTTTGCCCTACTTACTGCTTAACACATGCACAAGTCAGCTTTCCCTCTGTAATCTCCTACATTGCAAGCTTCATTTATGTGGCCAAAAGGTCACCATACTGCTTAACGAATAGCAGTCAGGCAGATTTTTCTTCTCATGTTGCCTGACTTGCAGAACAGAAAGAGGAGGGGGAGTGGGCGGAAGAAAATGTCAGCTCTCAGGAAAACTAATTAAAGGAAACAAACAGCAAGTATGATTTCTTACCTAAACCTGTTTTTAACAATTTGTGTCAGCAATTGGCTTATTATAAAGGAGTTTTTTATGTACGGTATGTGTGCAGTTATATCTGCACTTTAGTGCCCCTTTTAAGGGATACATTCTCCCCTGATACAACCTGCTATACTTACCTTTTCATCAATTATTACTTGGCTATTGTTTATTATAAGTCATTAAAGTAACACACACTCTTTCTTCCTGAATCTGTTTCATTATTATCTTATCAACATTGACAAGTTCTTGCCACCATTATTGAATTGCTGCATTTTTCAGCATAATAGTAGGGTTAATTAATTTCCACACTAATCTAATGAAGTAATACTGAATGATGACATTTATCTTTAACCCTAATCGTCCACGTTTTAAGTCTAATCTATTTTGCCTATGTTTTTTTTTTTTAAATAAGCTATACTAGGGTCCTAAGGGAAGGAAGGGAAGAGGGGAGGGAGAGGGAAGGAAGAACAAAATGCCATCAACCAACCAACTAAAATGTGGTAATGAGGTAATGCAATGAAGTATATCAAGTAAAAAGCAAATTAAGGTAAAGATGCAGAACATGTACAACCATTTTCTAGGTTAAAGTATTGCTATCTTAATTATGTTGATAATGTACAATGTACTCTGTTTTTGAAGCAATAAAAAAACTAAAAACTAAAATAAAAAGTAAACCATTATTTACTTACCTTGAGAAAGCTCCCATGATGGAGCGAAACGTACGTCAGTAATCAAGGATACCAGAAGGATTTACTAATCCACCTCCCTATAGCTGAATACATTGGGGTAACTCCATTTATTTACAGGAAGTTTACCTTTGTGTTATTTTATTGAATTGTCTGTAATTTTTTATTTAATACTAATAAAAGTTATATTTGAACTTATTCTCCTATCACCACACAATTGATAAGAGTGCAGGTACAGGTATCTTCTTTTGCCCCCTACCCCTTTTTTCACTTACTATTCATCTAATGCATACCTAGCACCTTATTTTCCGACTATTGGATACACAATAGGAATAGTTGCAGTGTTATTTTTCCCTTCCCATTTCCCTGTTTTTGACCAACAAGGAGTTAGCTTCAATGCATTTACCGTAGGTACAATGATGTATAGTTAAGGCTTTCTGGCCTGATTTTTCCCAACATACATATGTGTGGTTACCAACGACCACCCTCACTGAGTTGGCTGTCAGCCCACAAATATAGTGCCCAAGAAGGCATCGTGTGGGCCTTTTTTGGCATGAAGACATTTTTGTTGCCTCTGGAGGCTTCTCATAGAGTTTGATATCACCAAACCGGTTACCTGCTTGCTGGTCGTCTACTCTAGGAGGAGGCAGCTAAAATGTGTCCCTATCCTGTGGGACTGGTCCAATGCAATATTCTACCAGAGATGAGTCAAGAGCAGAACCACTAGATGAATTTCATGCTGCCTATGTTTGAATCCAGACCAGCAAATATGTGGATGCAGAATGTGGACTTTGATCTGTTGGCAAGAAGACTCCTTGAGGTTGCCGTGAAGCCCAATCACCTTCCATACTGATTGATCATCTCATGTGACATGCTAAATTTGCATGAATAATTGCAAACAGCAATGGCAAACTGCTTAATGGGTGACTTGGTTTGCTAATGTATTGTCTTTTAACTTATGTTGCTGGCAAGCCAAGTAGTGTCAAACCAAGTGGTGCTGCTAAGTCAAGTGTTTGCTGCCAAGCCAGGTGTTTGCATCCTCCTCCACCATTGCAACCACCAAAACAGTAGTTGTGGCCACCAAAGGCCTACTATGGACTGTGTTCTCTGTTGGACTTCGCTCTATCTTATGCTACTGCCTCCTCCCAAATAAGTGTTTTGCATCCTCCTCCTGCTCCACCATTGCAACTACCAAAGCTGTAGTTGTGGCTGCCAATTGACTGATTGGTTTCTGTAGGTAGGTGTCATGCCATTAAATAATATTAGGTATCACATTGGAGAAATTTGGGCCCTAAGCACTTATCTGCCTAGGGTACTGCTTATCATTCAGACTTTCTACAGCCATATACTTTACTACAGTATTTTCTTAAGGGACATAAATAAACCCTTAACATTAATACAAATCTGTTGCCACTTTAAAAAAAAAAAGGCAATTCATTTATTCTAAAGAAGTTATTGGGCAAAGAATTTAAAGCAAATCTGAAATCAAAAATAACTGACAGCTTTTAAATGAATCCAGATTTCATAAATAATCGACGTGACTTGTAGCTAGCAGAAATCTGCCGCTGTGTTTGTGTGTTAGGAGCTGTCAATAAATAAACTCCAGATAGAGATGAAAGGGATAAAAGGGAGATGGCTGGGGGTGTTCTGTGATTAGCGCATGGTTAAAACAATCATGAGGGGAGAAGCTACAAAGGTTACAAAGAGATAAAAACATTACTGCACTTCTGTATAATGTGATGAGAATGGATCAGCATCAATGATGGAGAGGAATGAAAACTTGGGAAACTGACAAATCCTACATAAAATACCATTTGCCCTTATGTCCACATTTAATTCCTGCTCATCCTTTTTTGCTGGGAATAGCAGGCTTCGGGATTGCAGTCAGCCTGTTTAGCATTCTCCTTCTTTTAACATTCCACCCACGATAAATTCCCTTTGCACACACATCACAGAGCCCAGATCAAAGGCAAATATCAGAAATTACAATTCCAAATGAAAGACCTTCTGGGAATCTCTTCCAATTACTAATATACAGACAGAAACTAGAGAAATTAAAGGAACTCTTTCACTACTGGGCTCTAGCTCAAACCTATATGGGTAATTATAGGTTCTGCTATCATATAAATATTTTTTTTTTCTATGGCCCCTGTGCATATCTGAGTAGATGGGACATCCAATTTCTTCTAAAACATCTTAAAGTAATACTCCAGTTTTTGCATAGCTGAATGAAGGTATGCAGCCCACTGTATTTCCAGAATAAATTCTCAGTTTTTTTCTTTAGCTTCATCAGAATGGGAAAGACAGAAGTGAGTGTGAAAACAGCCAGATAAGGAGTAGCAGAGAGTACAAGGTGCTCTTCTCATTGCAAGACCATGAATCTCATTCTGTCTCATTCATTGTGTGAAACTTGACTGTTCTATGTGACTACAAACAGACATCACAGGCAGTTTAACAGCTCATAAATGTTTCAAGCACAAGAAAATATTAAGTTGTTAGTAAGGAGAGCAGTAGGGTTTTCTCAATCAGATAATGGATGAAGAGATCCTATAAGATGGCAGTCAACAGATTAGAGCTTTATAGGCTATCAAACACAAGAACTACATTTTCCCTAGAATGTATTTCCAGTCTGTCAGATCCACCAGCTGATTGGTTGCTTGCTATAGGGTCCCTATAATTGATGTTGAACTGTTGATGGGCTGTATCTGTACACTTTGAAATAATCAGTAGTTTTGGCAAAAATTTGTGTATGGTCTGATATGCATACCATTTATTTACTTTTCCAAAAATGTATGAAAATGATAGATTTCCTAAACAACCCAAGAAACTGGCTGTTAGGTTACTACCATAAACTAGACCCAAGGTGGAACCTGCAGCACAACTAACTGGGATGGAAACCCCAACATTCTGGTGTTCACCGACGCCCTTTTGGGGCCCTGGACTTACTGCTACAGAAATGCTAGGGCACCGGAGCAACCTAGTAGGAATGAGCAAGGACAAAACTGGAATCACACGGAGTAACAGGAATGCAGCAGGATCAGGATACCAGGATACCAGCAAAGTCAAAACGAGCCAAGGTCAATAACACAGATAACAGGAAACAAGAGCTTCAGCAGAACTTCACGACAGGAAAACCAGCTTGGGCCAAGACTAGAGGAAATAAGCACCAGGAACTAGCAGAAAAACAAGTGTAACCTACATTTACCTATTGCCATATGCAATATACACTGTTCTACTAATATATATGTGCTAGGGACTACCTCTAATGTCCTAGGTTATAATGACACTCCTTCATCTACTTACTTTAATAAGGCAATATCACAACCTTCTCTAGTGATATATTGTGATATAACTGATTTAGGTCGACCCTAAGTAATATATGCCTATGTAGTAGGTGGGACCTTGTCTTTTGACCACATTGTGATACCAATAAGTAGTACTTAAGCCTTTAATCTGTTCCTGTTAAATAACTGTGTGTTTGTTTTGAAGCAAGAACCACTGGCCCCTTATCTTTCTTTATTGTCAATTTAAGTGCACTACACTGCTATTAACTGTGCTGCATACCATACTCCAATAAGTAGGTGGGACCTGCTTCACTGAGACGACTGTCTGGTGCAACTTGAAGTGACACTATTGCAGGTTCTAGTACAAGCCACTAAGGCTGAGTTCACACGAGTGCATGATACACTCGTGTAAAAAAAAAAAATGGCTTAATAAAAGCTGACAATACTTACCTGGTTCTGGCACACGAGCATATGAGATGCATACGCTGGGTCCGGAACGCTGTGTGTCACATTTTGACCAGCGTATATATGCCACACCCAAAATGCGACACCCAGGAAGTGATGTGAATGCTGAGGGAGCGTTTACACTGTTGCTGGTAAGTACAATTGAAAAATACGCAAGGCGTAGTTTTCTTTTCTTTTTTTTTTTCACACAAGTGTATGATGCGCTGTGCATCATACACTCATGTGAACCCAGCCTAAGAATAGTGCTACATAAGCTACCAGTAAGTAATTTCGTTAATAACAATATAAGAACAATGATTTAAGAAGCTGTACTTTGCTAACTACATGGGGTATTTATTAGGCACTTATTAGGGTTATTGCTGTATTGTATAGGGCATTAATTGGAGGTAGCTACACTGTAGTGGGGAGCAGTTCAGTGCTACAGGCCGAATCATCCAAATCATTAACTTAATTTGTTAAAAGTGGGCAGTAATTTGTGTTTTTTAAAGCTCATGAGAGACCATTGAAAGCATTGTCAAAAATAAGTGCAAGATAAACCTGGAACATAGGGATTTATATTGACTATATGGACTTTAGTAGCTAGTGTTTAACTAGCATTTTACAAATGTTTACTTGTATTGTGAGTACTTTTCATTTACATTTTATCAAATCTATGAAAGACCCTATCTGACTAGTCACAAGTAGGCCAAACTGGGTAGGTTTTATGCATGAGACACTTTTATTTTGCTTTTAAATAGTTAAAGTGTACCTGTAACCTCAAAACTCCAACACTAATTTAAATAAATCCGATCCTTGCTCAATTGTGATTTAAGGGATCTGATTAGAAGAGCTATAATGTCAATCATCACCCAACCCAGGAAAGAAAAGGCAGGCTGACCGGGAAGATGACAGAGAGAAATGCTGTTTAAAGGTATATTTTTAATACATATATATTTACAGCACGTTTACCAGTATTTAATTTGTACAGCCTAAATTATTATTAGTTTTGAGGTGACAGGTGCACTTTAAGGCAGTTTGATTGTGTGTATCATTTGGTAAAGAGCTGATCCAAACTAGTTACACTAAAGAAAAAGTATTGTGCAGCTCCCATATCTGATCAGGCTAATATTCATTATACAGTGTCACAGCATTCTAATTATTTTTGCTTTTTAATCACAAAATGCTGAAGAGATGTTTGGCTACTAATGGAAAGTTTAGGTAAGGTTTAATTAGATAGTTATACACTTGCAGTGGCAAGCAATGGTGGTATCCACAATGCGTGGAACTCGGCCAATAAAAAACTAAAGTATTGTTACTACGCACAGACGTGTAAATGGAAAGTATTTCGGCTTCTGTTAACCAACAGGTACAGACAGGAAATTAAATTACAAACTGACTCTCAGAAAGCCTTTGCTCTGGCACAGTGATGTGGGTGTAGATGTTCTGCTAATAAGAAACATTGGGATTAGACAATATTTTGACAGCAGCAATGAAATGAGCATTAATTAAATAAGTACGCTTGCTGTGCTGTTCCATACCATACTTTATAATTACAGCTAGTGCAATAGCTAATAGCAGATCAGTAGGTATCAGCCTGGGCAACAGTCGCAGGGAAAAGTTGAGGTTGTGGGTAAGTTATCAGAGGAGATGCAGGGAAAAAAATCAATTATTATAATCAATAATTATTAATCAAAGTGTGCAATTGTGCATCTAAGTGTGTATACTGTTTTTGCAGACCATAATATCATGGAACATTAACACAAGGTACATAGGGCTTGCACTCTAGAAATCAATGAGAACTGTATAGTATTCCGTACAAATAAGAATGTACCTCATTCTTCAAAAAAAATGTTTTAAGATGATTTTTACCCCTATAAAGTAAAAGAATAAATAATGTAGTCATGTCAGTCAGTGTAGGGAGACACAGTGTTAATTGTGGAAGAGAACTAGATGCGTTTTGTCTGTTAGCTTCTTTCAAATGTTAACCTTACGAATACCACTCTGAAAAAGCAGACAAAAAAGTCTAGTGTAGAGAAGTGAACCATTTATTATTCAGTCTATGGGGGGAATTCACCATTCAGCGAAGTGAGCTCTGAATCCTTCGGCTCACTTCGCAAATGGTGTTATGCGCTCGCTGATGCCCTGCACGCGGACATGCAGCATGCGCATTAAAGGGATTCCAGTCTCGGCGAAGCTCGTGAGGCTCTACTCAAGACGCCTTGCGAGACTGGAATCCCTTTAAAGCATTCGCTAATGTCCGCGTGCAGCACATCAGCCAGCGCATAACAGCCTCTGCAAAGTGATGCGAAGGATCCAGAGGTAACTTCACACTATGCTGAATTACCCCCATTGTCTCAATGTAAATGCATATGGAGTCACAATGCATTGCAGTTAGTTCATTTGCCACCTCCCCATCTTTGGGTATTCAGCAAACTCTACAATGTGGCAAATTTACTACTAATTTGGATGCTTATGACAGTTGTGTGGGATATACAAAGAGAAATGGACACCCCCCAAAATTAAACATATGTTATAATTATAATTTAGTAAT
>WMED01019358.1:0-12451 GCA_019650415.1 Pipa parva | reverse complement strand
CGACTTACTCTTGATATTTGGCTCAGTTGGCTAATAAGTTTGCCCACCACTGGTTTAAGGGATTAGTCTAACTAAGGAAAGTTTAGAATGGACATGCCCTCTAAATCTGGCCTTGAATTGTTTAGTCCTCTAGCTGTCTCTTTTAGCAGTTTTTTTTTCCCATTTGTTTGTCCATTATCTGCCAATCAGTCTGCTGTGCTATCATTTGAAAGAGGGAAAGGTTGAATGTTCCAGATAACATTTTTCTTTAAATGTTCTTTTTATAGATGCATCAACAGGTTTGGCGCGCAACCTACAATTTGAGCTAATCGGACAGTCATTTCACATCAGAGATAATACGGGAAGGCAAGAAGCTGATTGCCATTATTGCCTCTTTTGGCCTCCAACCAGAACAGGATTCTTAATGTCTTTGTACAATAAAAGCAGATACTCGACAAACAAGAAAGATTCTGTTGAATAGAGCACAATGTTCACATCAAATGGAACTTTTCTTTACCTCAAATGAATTCTTATACTGTCACCAGGTGTAAGATCAGAGAGATGTGGCTAATCAGCTGTAATAAAACATCTTGCTTTCTAACAGGTGCTATCTACAAGTAGCCCGTACCTACCAGACATGTACTTCTTTCTTTCACTAACATCAGAAAAAAAATCAATTTAAATTGCTGTGGAAGTTATTAATATAACAGTACTTATGTGTAATATTGGATGCAAAATTCCTGATTTACTATTGTTTTTCTGTGCATATTTCAGCCACCTTTTGTAAATTGGGCTTTCTGGGGCACTTTATAAAAGTGTATCACCTAAAATTACAGCATAAACAGAATAGACTGAAAGGGCATTTGTTTACTTACCAGATAAAAGATGGGCTGCAACCATGAAAAAGTAACATATGTAAAGCAGTACAAATTGGGAATTAAAAAGATTACAGGGCTTATTCACTAAGGTGTGAATTCGACTGTCAAATTCGCAAACAGCAGATTCCCATAGTAAATCCGCTACAGCTTCCCCATTGTAAAGTTGCGACAATTTTCCCATAATAAAGTTGTGACTGCGACAATATTCTCATTACAAAGACACGACTGCAACAGTAGCAGCCTATTGCGACTGTCTTTATCAGGCGAATACGCAACAATTCGGACTTTAGTGAATAACCCATTTTTACAACTAATTGCTGGTTAGTTGTTATGGCAACATTTGGTTTCTTTTGCACCTACCTTCATTGATTAGTCGTGTCTGTTCTCAAACACATTGCAAACACTCTAGGATTATTATCTCACAAGGTCTGTTGAGAAAATTGAAGGGTTAATCACTGTGTACACTATCCAGATGTACCAGTTACAGTTAGTGAGCAGCTGCAGTTACCTCTAACAAAGCTGCCAACAGAAATTTTTGGGCCCCCCCACCCTCGACAACCCCTATGACAACAAAGCAAAAACACTGCCAAGTCTTCATGCTAGTGCCAGGATATGGTTCAGTGTTGCTCGAGGAAAATAAACCAAAATGTGGCAACTCTACCATTTCCCCCCATTGCTCCAAACAGTGGAAATATATAGTGCCCCATACAGTGAAGCAGTTCCTCCCCCATTGTGCCCTACACTGTGCTGCAGTTCCTTCCCCATTTGCCCTATATAATGTAGTGCAGAATTTCCCCCTATGGTGCCCCATACAATGTAGAAGTGCACCCTATATACTAGTGCCCTACTCAGGGCAACAGTACACTGCCATATAGTATGTATGTATGTAGGAACATATTCTGTAAACTACATATAGATACATGAGAGTACAGGACATTTATAGAGAAGACTGCACAGGGAATACATGTATTGCAGAGTTTATTTTTTTTATCAGTCAGATAGTGGGAAACAGAACTATGTCCATCTCCTACATGTGTAAAGCAGAGGACTCAGTGTAATAGAAGCAGCAACTACTGCAGTATCTGTCCTGATCTAGGAGAAACAATTGGTATACTTATAGTGTAGGAGGTCTCTGTAGAAGCAAGGCATACACACTCCCACAGGGCAAGGCAGAGGGGTACTCAACTGCCTAGCTTTTCTGTTTTTCCGGATTTCAGAATTTGGGCCGAGGATCGGATTAGCAGCGCATTGTGGGCTGTAGGTTGGGCATCACTGTTCTAAACAAATAAACTCCCTCCTTATAATGCCCATGATGGAATAAAACAGAGAACCACAATACTGCAAAGCAGCAGTGCTAACTACAGGGCTGAAGAAGATCCAAGAGCAAATCAAAAAGCACTTTAAGGGAACAGCTTCGGCACCAACAGTTATTTGCCTCTTTGTTTTTCATTGTTAGATGAATGTAAATATATATTTACTAATTTCAGTCTTCATAAATTTATAACCAGTTTCTTACTGAAGCTCCTTCACTGTCACCTACTTCCTATTCAGTAGTTCAGTTTGTAAACTTAAGTCAATAATTTGAATGAACCAATCAGAATCCTGCAGGTGTATAACCTCATAGAGCTGCTTCCCACCTGCTTCATTCAGAATTCTCAAACATGTGAATTAAGTCAGTCGCAAGAGATTTACACTCACAAATCTGAATGTAAACCAGGCACAATATATGTATAACATGTGGTTACCTTCCCAGTATCTGGAAGGCGGGTGCTAGTTCCATGCTACAAACAGAAAAACCTACAGGAAAAGACAAGAGGATCCTTAAAAGCACTCCAGAAGTTACCACTTACAGAGTGGCTTTACCCCAATCCCTGTACCAAAATGGAGTCAGTGTGTCTGACACACTTTCTCAAAAAAGCATCACATATACAATCAAAACAGAGGGCATCCCCTCAATATACATAAAACATATAAAAATACATAGACATATGACTGACACTGAGGGACCCTGGAATAGCTAGCTACTCTAAAACATGGTAACTAAATGCTGTGACTGAGTATCACACTATGATAAAGATATATCAACATAAAGCCAAAGCTGCACATGAAGTGTAAGTAAGACTTAGCTTGTAAGCTCCTTGGGGCAGGGACTTCCAACCTCTTGTGTCAATCACAACCTAGCACTTATTTTGATGTGTCCTTGTGATATTTTACTTGTATTGTTCAATGCACTTTTCTCTTGTCTGTATTGTACTTGTATCGCTGAATTGTACAGCGCTGCATAAATTTGTGGTGCTTTATAAATAAAATTATACATACAAGTAAACCCTATTTATTAAGGTTGCCCCATTAAAGTATTGTAAAGTGGAAAAATGATTAATAAAAATCCTCACTCACCTTTTCACTCTGCAGCACTTGTTATCCCTCTGTAAAATATTATTCCTTCCTGTAGAGTACGAGGCCACGCCCCCACCCCTCTCACATTCTCTGTCTTACAATTTTGCCTAGTCAGAATTCAATGTTGCAGGGCTTGTGCAGTGAAAGCACGCGCCCGTCAATCACGTGACATGCGTTCATGTGACAAAAGAGTCGTTTTTTAGAGTTGCGTTTCTGCCTCTGTAGGAGGTACTGTGAAATATATGGAACAATTATGAAAATTTATTATTTCACCAAATGTAAATCTCTATCTGAGCGCTCGTGTGTTATTGTGCCGGCCGGGACGCGCGTGCACGATCGCACTGGCACAATAAGACACATAAGAGCTCTCTGAAAGAGATTTACATTTGGGGGAATAATACATTTTCATTTTAGTTTGTGTGAGTGTCTGTATGTATGCGTGTGTGTGTAGCTCCCTCATTGTAAAGCACTGTCCCAGGTTCCCTTACATGCACCAGCGCAATGAATCACTGTGTGACATCACTGGGGGTGGGGGGGGGGGGCATCTCAGCACTATACAGGAAATGCCTGTGCACAGAAATGCTTTGTGAGCAGGGCTGCTTGATTAAGAGGTGAGAACTCAAAAACAGAAAATCATTTGAACTTTTCAATGTATAAATATAAAATATATGTATAGTTTGGTCAATAACTTTGCTTACACTTTAACTCTCATAAAGGGACAAACACCAGCAGTAAAAAGATGAAAAGTCCCATACAGACATGGAGTTCATGTATTGGAGCAAAGAAATGCATTCAAGGATTCCAGTATCCATATTAGTGCAAAAATACTGAAATTCAGTGCACACAAATGCACATAAAAGTCAAACCCCAATGATTATGGCCATAATAGTGCCTGTCATAGCATATAATCACATGCTCTGCATCGTTCAAATACACATCAGTTGTGCAGCACTGCAAGAGCAAGTTATACATTGCTGCAAGTTCCAGATAGTGAGTGTTGCAGCAGTTGTTAATAAAAGAGTTGCATGTTAAACAATAATCTCTGGAACCAATTTACTAGCAGAATACAGTAATATATCAGTGCTATATAAATTAATTCATACATACATAATACTCCTAATGTAGGTGGGGCTCACCCCTGTGGTACAGTGGAGATCATGTGGCCTGGTAAAAATAACTGCTGCATTTAATGTAATATTTCCCAGAGGAAATAATGTACTACTCCCGGTCAGGAAACCATTTTAAGAGAAATCAAACCAAAAAAAAAAAGTTTCTGGTAAATCTTGGCAAGCTGTCTGCTATGAAAATTCCTTATTGCGTAGAGAAGCAACCACTGAAACTGGCGGCAATTGAAGTGCCTTGGATGAAGAATTTCTAAATAGTGGTATAAAAAAAAGCATTAATGTACAGATTATGCCATTTAAAATAATCCCTCACACAATATGTATAGGTACAACTTTAACCAAATGATAACATGTGTGGAGTCCTAATTTAAAATCATAGTCCTAGGTGCACACAGCTGCCATTTAACGATCAATGTAATGGTCTGTGCCTCCACAATTGGGAATATTCTTTGGGATTACAGCAGAAGTTACATCCCTACTATAAATTTCAGATACTGTTGTGTGTTTGAAAGTCCATGGAGGTGAAATTGCGCTGGCAACTGATGAAAGGTGTTGTCCTCTAACAGACTTTGCTTGATAAAGGTTTTGGCTGGGAAAACTGTAATGATAATAAAGGCATCACCTCACATTATGGATTCCCAGTGAACTATAGTTTTCACTTCAGTAATGTATCATCTTGTGGTACACTGGCAAGAGTTTGCTTGCTGCCTGGACATCTAAATTAGATTGTTTATTTGTATTGTACGGGAAGACATGAACGGTTTTACTACTGCAGGAATTAAGAGGACACAGATGATGTTCATAGCTCTGCACGCAGTTACTTTAAATGACTGGATGCAGTCTGCATTAAGAATGACTCATTTTATAAAGCTTGCAGAAGTCTTCCCAACTGTAAAGAGCTAGCTTCACATAGTTAAATAGATACTATTGACTGAATATAGTATATCATAGCTAAACAAATATATCATTTTGTGTAAAACGATATAGTTTGGGTAAAAAAAAATAAAAATAAAGTTGGTTAATAAAGTTGGCTACTTTTGTCTCTACTTCCTGGAATATAGACACAGCTCAGTGTCCTGCCTTCTTGGCTGAGATTGTAGTTACAACAGCACTAGAACTTGTGTGAACAATTAGATGTGTTAATAAAATTAACATACAACCCAAGAAAACAGGCTAACAAACTACTTATCAGCTTGGAAGTCAAATTGGATATTCCTAAAGTACTGAGACATGACAAGAAAAAAATGTATACTATAGGGGGGAGCTGGGCAACTAACTGTCCACTTTACTGCCCCCCCCCCCCCCAACATTGAAAAAATACACAATTAATCAATAGACCAGGAATTAAGGCTAGGGTCACACTCTCTATTTTTCAGCTGAGCTGGAAAATTAGACTGCATTGTTTCCACACAGGTTGTGTATTGCACCACAGACAATAACGAGCCTAATTAAAAACTGCTCAGCTGAAAAAATCTAGTGTGATCCTGGCCTTATGTTGACTGTGCCAAACATATAAGAATAGTAAAATCCACAAAGTTTTAAATTATTGCAATGGAAAGCACTGAGCAGGCAAGTAAATACTTTATCTTCCAATAGAGAAAAAAAGAAACTGCATCTTGAAGTGGCAAGTGGCCAGTGGTGCGTGTGGAGGCTAGAGAATGAGGAGGGATAGACAGGGTGTTATTAGGAAACTGACGATTATGTAATGTACAGGTGTTAAAGGACCAGTAACAGAAGAAGAAAATTGCCATTTGAATTGGCACGATAGTTATTCCTTATGCAGTATTTGTAAAATATCATCTTTGAAGTTAAATTCCTGAGTTTTATTGGTTTGTGCTGCGCTTCATTCTGCTGGTAGCATCTAAATTTGGCTTTCTGGGGCACTCCTTGAATATTAATTATCCATAGAAACAGAACAGGGGCTAGTTTTCCTAATAGGAAAAATATGGTCCTTCAACCAAAAAGGAAGAAAAAAAAAAATCAAAAAACAAAAATTCAACTTCAAATGTAACATTTTACCAGTACTATTCAGGAATAACTGCCACGCGAATCCTATTCTTTTTGCTTTTTCTGGTTCTTTAAATTGGGAGGTTCCTGTTCATATTTTTCACTGGGGAAAATAGATCTCTAGTTACTCCACTGGTTAGACTTGTCATATTTAATATGACTAAGCAAGCAAATGGGCAAAGCTCACTTGGTGGGTACTACAAATGGCAAGAACAGCAATTCCTCCCTACCTTTAAAAACGACCAATTACCACCCTGTAGGGGAACACATTTAAAATATCCTCTTGTAAGTCTGTGTCAATACAACTCTCTTGTTTGTTACTGGTAGCGAAGCACTGGGGTTGGGGCCTGTGCTCCTTTTATTTGGTTTATTTATTTGGTTGGGTTTTTTTTTTCTCTTTGGGAAGTTTCAAAGCTTCAGCTGAAGCTGTGGGCCACACCTCGCCTATTTCAAAGACAGGATCTAGCTTTGATACTGACAAGCAGCTCTCTGAGGCAGAAGATACTGCTGTGAAATTCTTCAGAGGGAAGCAGAGGAGGAGGGAATTCAGCCAGGAGGGATGGGGAAGGGAGCAAGAGGCTGCACGACCCTCTGCTTAATGAGAGACAAAACAAGGATGAGAAAATCAGAAGTGACTGGAAAACGAGTTATACGAATGTCAGAGGTGCAGAAGGTCACTTTTTGCACAGAGGGGTGGGTTCAGCACAGCAGGGATAATGGTTAAAAGGACTCCAACATCTTCCCTTACCTTAGTAACAGAAAAACCTGTTATATATATTTTGATTTATGCCTTAAGGTAGGTATGTTAACTATACAGCTACAATCACCTACATCTCTCCCAGCAACCTCTGTCAGACGCTAGGATATTAATGCACAACCCATGGAAAGCAGTAAGTGTAAAATGGGGAATATTTAGGAACATTTCATAAACATTTTGTTTTCTTGCAAATCAATTTTAGTTATAATTGACTGTGGCGACACATTTTGCCCACTTCTTAGCATGACAAATATGTCCCTAAAACAGTCACAAAGCATATAACACGCAAACATAAATGGATGCAAAACTAGGTCCATTTTTAACATTAATGTCATTTGATACATGTCCCCTGTAAGTGCCTTATTAATTCATGCAAATGTGTTACAGCAGTATGAAATGCCAGTAGTTTTCTGTAAGGCTTCAGCTAAGTATTTATATGTGAAGCTGTCTGGTTTCATATCTATGATGGAATCTATTATCATGTATGTATAATTTTATTTATAAGGCACCACAAATTTACGCAGCGCTGTACAGTTCAGCGATACAATTATAATACAGACATGGGAAAGTGCATCACACAATTAAAGTATGATCATAAGGATATACTTCACTTTAAGGGGGTTATTCATTAAAGTCCAAATTTTTGTGTATAGGTGCAAATTCGTCAGATAAAAGACAGTTGCAATAGGCTTCTTCTGTCGCAGTCGCGTAGTTATAATAAGAATACTGTCGTAGTCGCGTATTTATAATAAGAATACTGTCGCAGTCGCGTATTTATAATAAGAATACTGTCGCAGTCGCGTATTTATAATAAGAATACTGTCGCAGTCATGACTTTATTATGGGAAAATTGTCACAATCTTAACTTTAACTTTGTCTCGACTTCACAAAGGGGAAATTGTAGTGGATTTACTATGGAAATCCGCTTATTTGTGAATTCGACAGTCTAATTTGCACCCTCTAAGTGCCAGGTTGTGGTCAACACAAGAGGTTGGAGGGCCCTGCACCATAGAGCTTACAATCTAAATATAATTTAGTGCTTTTCTTGGAGAAGGAACACAACCATTTTAGCCACTGTGTTCAAAACCTAATACAGAAACTACAACCTGGAGACCCTGACAGACACTTAACGGCTTTAGATTTTGTCGCCTTGATCTGACAGTATACAGGTTTGCATGAATGAAAATGGGTACTTTACTGATTTCTTGTCAGGCAGCATTGCTTTGTATCAGTCCTGTAAACCAGCAGTGTAAATGCTGTTGTATTGCAATACTGCCAATGCATTTGAGGGCCTAAGAGGCATCACGTGACAGGTTTACAGTAGGGAGATGGCTGGTCAGCACATAGCAGGGATAATCTGCTGTAGGGAGAGAGCAGGGATAAAATATAGCAGTGTGTGTGTTTAGCGGGCGGTAGAAACCAGCTCTTTGAGTAGTCAAGCCTCTGGGAATGCTGTGTGCTGCCTGTGCTAATGACAGGGCTTGCCTGGTAATTAAAGCAAAATCACTGAGGACCTTTTCTTTCCAGACAACGGCAGCATCCTGTGATTAATCCACGGCACGGCACCTCGCTCTAATGAGGCCTACCGCAGGGGACAAGCGGGGGAGCGCACGCACCAGACGCTTCTTATTAAGGAACAAATAAAGCGCCAATCCCCCTCCCCAACACAATTTCCCGAGACTGCAATGCATGAGGGCAAAGCACGCACGTGTTAAGTGTGGCCTTTTCCTTCAGGGCAGCACAAGAGGAGGAAAAAAAAAAAAAATGCTCCTCATTAATGCTGAGGAGAAACAAATAATTAGTCCCTTCACTGTCAGATATGGATGGGAAGCTGAGCAAGGCTATCCCTCCCGCCCTCCTCGCTGTAGTATACCCAATTCTCTACATTATTTCCAAAATAGTCAACCAAATGAGTAATAGAAAATACTTTCCCAAACACAAGGAGAAGAAGACTGAAATCTGTACTGGTGACTACATGGGGGGGGACCTATGTACTTACTGAACAAATGATGCAATAATAACACCCCCTGAAAGGTATAAATCAGTCAAATCAGACGCTGATGCCTTCTACAGAGGCTGACAGTTTTGGTGCTTTTACAAACATTGTTAATATCCTGCCAATGTTCAAATGGAAAAAATATATTTTTATTTTGGCTCCAGATGTGGTCACTGAACACTCGCATTTATATATGTTGCGCCTTAAAAAAAAAAAAAAAAAGTGCAACAAACCGCTATTGCACTTACCTCGATCAGGCCACACTAGCACAGAACTTGAGTGTGCACGCCAGAATGCTTAATGATGCGTATTTCCTAAGCGTACATACGCAAAGCGAAGAATGCGGCCAAGGGAGCGTTCACACTTCGTTTGGGAAGTGCAAAAGAAAAGCACGTACCGAAGATACGGCAGCCTGAATTTGCCGGAATATTTTTGGGACGCGCTTTTCGAAAAGCACAGTGCATAAATGTCCTAGTCTGAACCGGGCCTAAGGAAACATTCCTGAAGTAGAATACACTTCCTTCTCAAAAACACTAATAGTTCAACCATAATATTTCTCATAGGAAAAGGAGCAAAGGAATAATGATATAAAATAATAAATACCACATGGTAAATTTTAGCCTTTTAACAATAATGCTCATTTAATATTCACTGGTAGGGTGAAAACAGTCTTTACACTAATGACAAAGTGAAAACGACTAAAAACCAATGAAAACTACCACCTCCAAGACAACAGTTGAAGTGTGTGTGTGTGTGTGTGTGTGTGTGTGTGTGTGTGTGTGTGGTAATATTTGTCAAGGTCATTTCAACCAATTTGATCTGTATCGCCGTTATGCACAAATGATTCAGCATACTATATGAAGGTTATATACCTTTGTAAACAATGAAAATATGCAGATACAGCTCATTGAAATCACATTTGGGCAGACAGGCCTTTACAATGAAAATCTATGCAACAGTGTAGCAATTATAAGCAAACATATTTCCAAACTGATTTGCTTAAAGAGGAAAAGAGGGTTGGTTGAGGTTTAACTTCTGACCTTCAGTTTTAACTGTGAAAAATAAAGTAATAAATCTTAGGACGACTCCCAGGTGCCTTTAATTTGTGAACAACTGCTATTTTAATGACTGTTCGGCTGGGGAGAGAGTGAGGGAAAAGTATTACTGAGCCCCTGTTGAACATCAGTCACACTGTAGGAACAGTGATGCTGCATAAATAGGGCAGAGAGAGGTGGACAGCTATAGATTATAGAGAAATCTGCAAACAGATGAATTTCTAACAGGGACAGCCAATTTTATTTGTGGTTGCCTGATGAGTCTCCTCCTACGCTAAAGTAATTTAACACAAGGGGGCAGAATTCTAAAGGGCTACACATGTATAGAGCCAAATTGTGCCCATTATTTTCAATATTATGCTACAGGAAGGTGGTAAATATGCAATCCTATCAGGAATTTTCACTAGCAGGTCTGTTTTATTTTTTAATAAATGTAATTATGTAAAATGTAAAGTAATGTTTTACTTCTTGCAGGCTACATTGAAAAAAACTGGCAAAATGCAAAGGTGTCACCCCTTTATAAATATGCCCTACACCAGCGGTTCTCAAGCTGGGGGTCGAACGACGCTCTCATAGGGGTTGCTTAAAACCTTCTGAACCACCGCTCCTCTGTTTACAGGTGGGTCCGCCCACACGCAGATACGCCTCGGCATGATGACGTCATCAGGCGAGTTGAGAACCGCTGCCCTACACTAGGAGGGCGCACACTGACTGATTTGAAAAGGTCTTTTCAAAGGTTCAAATCCAGTTTGGAAAATATTGGATGATTACAATAATTAGAATGACCACTAAATGATGTTACTAATTCTACTGAAAATGGCTAAACTAAACTAAAAGGAAGCAGGTAACAGAAAAGGGAAAGAATGGACGTGTACAGAAGTGCATTTACATAATCGTTCCTGTTCCTTATCTTTTAGAAATGAAGTTATCCGTTGAAGGGATAGAAAAAAAATCCAGTCTGGATTGGCATTGCAGTAATTCCTACAAAATACTGCTAAAAACATTCTATGATTTGAATTCCTTTTCTTCCATTTGATTGCAGCAACTTTTATTTGTAAAGAAAACAAAACAAAAAAAACTCTTCAGTCCTTTTGTTTCCTATGGAACTTTATATATTGAAATATAAAATGCCCCAGAAAGCCCAATTTGGCTGAAACCAGCAGAAAGAGATGGCACAAACCAATAAAAATGAGGAATTTAACTTAAAAGTTTTGGAAATAACCGCCATGCCAATCTAAATAGCAATTTTCTATTTCTGGTGTCAGTGGCCCCTTTAAGTAGGACCCTGATTTTATTTAATGCACAAAACACAATTTAAATAAAACAATTCAATAATGTAATGGTGATTTTTTTTTTTCTTCCATATTCTTTAGTAAAATAAATTGGATTTTGCTCCCTTTTTTTATATAAACAAGCAAATGCAGTAAAAGAAAAAACACATTGTGGAAGAGGTCAAGTGAAATTTTATCAGTTCATAAAAAAATAGAATCTATTTAAACTTTTATATGCAGTGCAGTGGTATTTACATGCATACCATTATTCCATGATAAAATATTCTCTTGGATGCCTAAAGAACACTGTTTGCTCGTGCATTTGGCCCTTTAAATTTTGAAAACATAGCATAAATTAATTTTTGTACCTGCACAGAATGTACAGAAATTCGAGAGACAGCTGACAGTAGCTTTTCCTTTGCTTTTGGGCTAAAAAAACTGTCAGACTGAGTTTCTTAGTCTTATTGACACAGGGGCAATAGAGAAAGAGTAGGAGCTCCCTCAGCTGGAAAAAAAATTAATTGCAGCAAACAAGGCAAAGCAATATACATGTATATTTTATGCTGCTAAAGCAGGGGTCCCCAAATGCGTGGGCATGGGAAACAATAGTACTAGGCAGGGGTTAGTTCACTTAACAGATAAAAGATGACTGATACTAAAACAAAGAAAAACCAACTCAAAATAATAGAAATCAGGAAACTCCACTTTACAATTTTAAAAGATACAATTTTGACTAGTACTATGTAGGGATAAATACCATGTCAACCCAAATTGGGGGTTTGGGTTGTTTTTGGTGTTACCAGGGCTGTGGAGTCGGAGTCATGGTTGGGGCCCATTTTGGTGGAGTCAGAGTCGTTATAAAATGGACCAACTCAGACTCTCAAAATATATAATACATTGGAAGAGTTAGTTCATTTAAGTATATAATGAATATATTTTCATAAGAATTTGGGAAAATAATGAAATGTCCTGTAAAGGCCTGTTCTA
>WMED01019357.1:0-12452 GCA_019650415.1 Pipa parva | reverse complement strand
AACATGAATAAATAAAGATAAAATAAAATATATACATAAAATCAATGATATGAATCAGTGCTAGTGCTCAGAAAGATAGGATTTCAATTTGGTTTTGAAAGTGGACAGGGAATTTTCCTGGTGAAGTCAAAGGGTTAAATAATTCCAGAGGTTGGGGGGGAGGGGGGGGTCAGACAGAGAAAAGGGTTTAAGACAAGAAAGGGCAATATTAGTTTGTGGCATGCACAGCTGGTTGCTTTGAGAGGAGCGTAGTTGATGTCGAGTAACGTACAGAAATACGAGTGAGGAAATGTATGGTGGGGCAACAGAGTGAATTACCTTAAATGTCAAAAGGAGAACACTGTAAATGATGCTTTTACTTATGAGAAGCCAGGGAGCAGAGGGTGATTGGGAGAAGGACTGTCCCCTCTGCGGAGAAAGAATTCTGGCAGCAGAGTTAAGAATAGACTAGAGTGGAGAGAGGTAGGAAACAGGAAGGGCAGATAGAAGACCATTGCAGTAGTCCAAGCAGGACAGGAGAGGACAAGAACATGCATGAGGGTATTAGCAGTGGAGCAATAGAGAAAGGGGCAGATCTTGGCAATGTTGTGAAGAAAGAATCGACAGGATTTAGCAGTGGAAGAGATGTGTTTAGAGAAGGAAAGAGCAGAGTCAAAAGTCACTCCAAGACAATGAACAAATGATATTTAGATAGAATGAAGTAAAAAGGTTCCAAGCACCTTCCATCTAGTTGGTTATTATAGAAAGGGAAAAAGAACAAGTATCACAACAGATAAAGTAATGATTTACAATTTTTGTCATGTTAAAAGGAGTTTGCAAGAACTTGAATTGACACATGATTCTGGGGGATATTTACTAAGACCACTTTGACCTTTTCAATAAATTTCACCCTGCTTTGCTGTCAGTTTTTATTTCTCATGTACTTTTTGACTCCCCTGATTTATAAAAGATTTGTAAAGCTTTTCCCCAACAAAATAAACCAAAAATTTCTCAATCAATATCAATCAGTTGAAAGTGGTGCAGTTTGCTATGTTTTTCTGTAAGGGTAACTTTCTATTACAGAGCAATATCAATGTCTTTTTCTGAGGGGAAAACTTTTTAGACTGTGTCTAAGTGACTGAACCAACCCATAAGGAATAATGGGTTTGCGCCAGCTTGGGGCAGATGACCACTTTTGGAAGCTAAAATAAGCTTTAAACATCTATGTACATAGGCTATATGAATAAAAATTACCTGTTTCTCCAGCGTTAACTAGTCAAGAAAAAGGTTTCAACTTTAGCTTGTTATGCAACTAGTAAAGATGTGGGGCACCTTGCTGTGCAGTTTCTGGCCTAGTTTTTAAAAACAAACAAGTACCCTTTTTGAGGGTGCCCCGGGACAGTTTCTAGATAAATTGAAATAGGCAGGTGAAGATTATACAGGTTCTACATTGTAACTAAGGCACCTGCCCTTTCTTGGGCAACAATTAAGGACAGAACTAAGAGTGAAAAATAACATCAACCAAAGAACTTTATTGTTAGTGAGCATAGACCATAAACATCCAAACCATTATAAACCAAAACCTTTGGCAAAAATCAGAATCTAATTAAAAAAAAATGGCTTTGGAATCAGCACCAAAATTAAAATACAGGGGTCTTTCAGCTACAGCAAATTGCCTAGAACATCACCATTGGCTTTAAAGAACTAAAGCAAAAAAATTAAAAAAGCAGTGTTAAAATACTTACCTTATATAGAGCTAATTCATTACAATCACAGCATGAACTGTGCTGTAATTAACTGGCACCCGATGATTCTTCACAGCACTGGTGCTGCAGCTCCTCCCGACTTGCTTCACAGTTGGTGACAAATGCCTTAAACATCATCATGTTCATTGCAGGGGCCAATGAGAATGCTCCCCGCAATGAGCGTGATGATGTATGAGTCCAGTGAAACAAGTTGGGAGGAGCTGTGGTGCTGGCTTCACACTCAGCCAGCGCTGTGAAGGAAGCATTGTGTCCCGGCTAATTACAGCTCATGCTGTGACTAATGAATAGGCTCTAGTTCTGCTTTAGTTCTCCTTTAATATATATATATTTTTAATTGACCCTAATATATTGACATTTGTCTCTTGCAATATTACTTTCCAAGTGTAAAAAATGATTGTTCTTATTAATGTATCCAATTTCCTGAAAAATGACCATCATCAGTAAACGTAAACCTTTCTCTCATAAACAAAAAATCCTGATAATCTGCAGTGGATTCCAATTGTACATGATTTAAAAACTTTTCCCAACATTACTTTAGTATTTTTTTTATAAAGTAACCAATCACCTTATTAGGGGACCTCTAAGGTTTTGAAAGGCGACACGCCTGAATACCACATAAGATTGATATGTTTCTCAGTTCAATCAATATAGAAATGCAAAATCTACAAATATGTTAATGGGGTCATTCATCATGAAATGACTTTAGGATGTATTTATCCATCAATTTTACATCACAGACTGGCTGCTGGGTATGTGTTAATCAAAGAGCTATTTATCTCTCCATTTGTCATGTAATATAATTTGAAACATCTGTAAACTAGGAACTTGTCAGTTAATTGCATTGTGTTGTGTGTGAAAATCTGCATTCATTTAAAGAGACATATATTGTTTTTTTTTTCAAATAAAGTCTTGATCATTCATCCATTACAATTAGAAGGACATCGCAACCAGAGTTTGTTGACTGTATGAAATCCAGTTGCCTCAAGAGTTTATTTGATGTCATTTGTAGTCAGCATTAATTATTAAGTTCATTAGCCAGGAGACTGTCCATCTAACTTGTTACCATCACCCCATCTGTCAATTTTGCAAATAATTAAGTCAGTTCTGTCTACAACAGTTTGTGAATATAAATTATGAAAATTTCCAGAAGTAATATGAAAAGAGAGTAGAAATCTAGGCTCAAAATAGAAGCAACTACGTGAATGGAATTTGCATGTTTTATTTTATTTTCATACAATAGTTATTACATGCCAGGTTAAGACTAGATATCCACTACATTTTTTGATAGAATCCATTTAATTTTTTTATATTATAAATATATTAGATATATGTTATTAAGTTACAGGACTTTAATCTAGTCTAGTTGTGCCATTGATATCAGGAACAGTAACATAAAATACATGTTGTTGTTAGTCACAGATAGGCAGAAAGAGTTCTTTTGTAGTGCAATAGACATCTTACTTCTGAAAGCCTAATCTTACTGGAATGCCATGGGGGATATTGTAGATTCTTTTTATAACATTTGCGTTTATGATACTTAATCCCATTGGGTGGAGTTTAAAGAGCTCCTGTTATTCATTCATAACCTCTGCAAGAATGTATGAATGTTGCCATGAGGGGTCTTTCACTTCTCAATTCTCAGGTGAACCTTCTGTTGGTTGTAGCTGGGCTGTGGAGGAACTAAAAGCAAGAACAACCGAACTAAGGGAGGAGACACTAAGTAAATGGTTCTACATAGGGATTTGTGAGCTGGAAATAGCAGAAGTATACAAGAGACTGAAGTACAGGAACTTCAGAATTATAACAAAATGCAAGCTCACTATGGAGCTGGAACAACAATGTAGCACAGATACTGAACACTAACAGAGGGACACACTGAGACAGAAGAACAGATATAAGGGGGTCTGGAGAACAACATAAAGGAGAAGAGAGAATGATCTGAGCAGAAGCTGGTTAGAGTGACAGTGAAATTATGATTAAATATTCACCAGTCATGCCTTTGCTCCATCCTGCTTAGTGATAGGTGGAGGAGTTCTAAACATGCAAACAATAAAAAAGAGATCCCTAGAATACAGATTATCTAGAAAATTTGGCATTTTGGCTGGAAATATTCAGAATGTAACCAAAGTGGCTATTGGCAAATGTCATGATTTATTTTCTAAGGGGGGAATTCACCATTGAACGAAGTGAGCTCCGAATCCTTCGGCTCACTTCGTTCAATGGTGAATTCCCGCCTAAATGTTCAGAAGTATAGTTTTGGGGCTAATAAATATAACAAAAAATGCACCATGTAGTTATCAACTGAAATTATTTTATATAGATTTTTTTTTTTTTTTTGCTAAGAACAAACTTATCCCAAGAAGTAATTAGCTTTTTATCTACCAATATTAGGGAAACCATTGGCAACCATACTACTTGCATAAATGTCAAAGTGTTTTTGAAATGCTATGAAATTGCATTTTTTTGTTCATCCAGCTTCACTGGGAACACAAATAACAAAAGCTTTGTCCTTCTATACCTAGAGGAATCCTAGCCAGTTAGTAAGTCCCTTTGCTTTCCAATGCTCAGACGACACAAATTAGTTGTCCTTATTCACTAAACAGCATATTCACTTGGCTCATTATCAAACAGTAAAGTGAAGTGACAGAGTTTTCCCATGATTCCGATTAATCTGTTTAAAGGAGGCAATGACATTTTAATTGTATCTTTCTTAAATTAATGTCAAAATACTATAAATAGGCAGGATTAAATTTATAAGGAAGGATAATGTCACCAGTTTGTTACAAACTGTTTATTTTTCATTATTTTTGTCATAATGAAGTTGCCTAAATTACAATAAGTATTTTTTTTACATCCCTGTTTATGCCACTCTATTCCTAGTTCATATGTTCACTTGGTTGCTATATTTTTTTTTGACTTTTGATTGTACATTTGCCTTACACCAAACCAGAGCCCTGCAATCAACCCCCTACTTCACCACTCTGATCTGGCAAAATTGATCAGGGAATTCACTCCTTTGACTCTTCAGAAATACCCACATAAGCTGTCACATTTGCACATATAGTAATGTAAAAAAGGTGCACAACTTTGCAGCTACTGGAAGGTGTCGAAACAATTGTGAATAATCCAGTTTGATGAATACGCAAAGTGGGAAAAATGACAAATGTATGTTAATTATCACCTTTACACAACAGTAATGAATAACATCAAATTATTGGTAAAATGGAATTTAATTCTTTATTTAGAACAAACACTATATTCATTTTACTGGAACTATTCATATAGTTCTAACATCTTTGAACTTTCTATAACATTATTTATTTATCTGTCAGGTTATAAATGTGTTTCATTGACAGTATAGCACATACAATTCATAACAGTTTTACAAAAAAACACAGGACATAGTCTGTGTGAAATTATTCAGACACCTACTGTAGAATCCCATCAACAGATACCACTAAATTTATTTTTATCGTAATTCTTTAGCTTTGAATTTTCCAAAAACAAGTGAAAAAGCCAAGTCACAATAACAGGTGGAGTGTTAGGTTTTCTTTGCAGACAGTACATTGTAACAATATGAATGTGCTAGGATTAACCATGGTGGAAACCCTAACATTGATAAGAATAGCACAGAGTTTGTGGAAAAGAAGTATTTTCTTTTTGGCAATTTTCTATACTAAATTGTACAAATAGGATTAAATCATTTCTTGTTAATAATAAAAAATCATTCAATTGTTTGGGGATGCTTTATCCAAATAAGTACCATAGTAAATCAGTTGCAAAGTATAAGAGAATTTGATGATTCCTCCCACCGAAGGGATGGGTAATAAAGGGATAAACAATCTCCATGCAACCGCAACATTGCAACGTATGGCAGGCTGCTTAAATAAGATCTAAAGTCTCCTTATAAATAACATTTGTTCATTTATTCTAAATTGTGGTTGTATGATCAGGCAACCTACTTTAGCACTGCATTAAGTTGCATGCATTTTAAAACAGTAGGAGCAAATGTGGAGATAATTAATTCCCCTTTTCTCCCTGCTGTAGAGAACCAGTAATATGAAAAAAATTCCCATTTAGAATGACATAGATTATACACACTATACACACATTTACACTATACACATTATACACACTACTTGCAATATTGTTATCTTTTCTAAAGTGATATTGACTGTATTTTTTTGCATAAACTTGCAATGTCACTTGTGACGAAATACTCTAAAATATCACTGCTCAAAATGTTCTTGGCTGAGCCCAGATTATCCAGTTGTGCAATGCACCTAACTATGCAGTATAGTGCAGAGCTTTGAGCTGCTACAGCAGTGTGCAACTACTCACTTCTAAGCTGAGAGAATTTTGAGTAATATTTTTGTGTTTTGTCACAAATAAAACAGCAGGTTTGTGCAAAAAATATAAACCTTTGCTGACTCCAGCCTTTGATCTCTGGGCTAAACAGGCAATCTTCGCATCAAGATTTCTATTGTTCTGTACCAACACTATGAAATGCCATAATTTGTTCAGACACTACTTTGTTTAATACTTGTTTGTATTTCTATGTTTATTTAGGTATGGTTCATTATTGGTTCTCTGCTGCCAATTAGTGAGCCCCATAAAGCCCCAAGCTATAGTACCAGTGTTTTGGAGGCAAAGTGTGACATTTCAGAATTGGCTGGGCTAAGAGAAACAGCTATAAGCCTGATTAACTCCTGGGAGGGATTTCTTTCATGGCACCTATGGAGGGCTTGTGAATGATCTCATGAGAAACCCAAGTGTGCAAACTGCATTGGATGCAATTTTTTGTGATGAGACATTAGCCAGTTGAAAAGTAGTAGGATGTGGAGTTATTATTGGTGGAGCAGAATTGGTGGCAGCAGTCTGCGGCCTACACTGAAGAAGCACTCACTCATTGGATAGCGCTCCTTAGTCCTTACCCGATGCAGGTGCGCTCCTCCCATGATGCAGGTACTATGATGTCACTCATCAGCGCCAGCACTTTGGGGGACAGCAGTGGTGAGTGACGTCACCTTTTTGGCACCAAGTGTCAAAAAGGTTCGCCACCACTGGGCTATAGTGTTCCTATTGGGTTGTTATTGGGTTCATGCATGACTTATACTAGTACTTTCATTTTTTCCTGACTTCCTAAAATACCTTCAGAAATATATAATATTGTTCTTAAGTAATGTATTTTCTATACTGCACATTCATTAATTCATTATCTATTTATCAAAATATACAGTAATGCACTAACTGGTAAAAAAGACTAAGGGGGTCATTCATTAAAGTCCAAATTCGCTTTGCATAGTGTTTCCGCATCTGTTTCATCAATACGAATAGGAAGTCCCTTATTCACTTCTTCTTATTCATGAAGCAGTGGACAGCAACAGATGTCGCCATCGCATGCGTTGTGTGTCGTAGTCAGTCACACAATAGTAGGACGAGAAGTCATGCGGAGTGAGAATTCCTCCAGTGAAGGACAGTGACATCTGCCTCATCGTATCCCACTAACTGTATATATGTAAGAAAGACTTACCTGTGCCCGATACAGCGCCGGGTCTCCTCCCTTAGCGAGCGCACGCTGCGCACTGCCAGTGCTTTGTGCTCTGGAGGCGCACCCACCGTGACGTCACGGGAGTGCGCGCCAGATGCGCACAGAGGCAGGAGCGCGCCTGCCTCTCTGCCTATATAAGGCAGACGCACTCCAGCCAAGGCGCCGGAATATAGTGTTTTTGGGCTTTGCTGTTTTACCAGTTATTATTAAAGCTTCTGTTTGTGCTTCCAAGTCCTGTACCTGAGTCCTGTATTAGTCCTGTACCTGAGTCCTGTACTAGTCCTGTACCTGAGTCCTGTACTAGTCCTGTACCTGAGTCCTGTACTAGTCCTGTACTAGTCCTGTACCTGAGTCCTGTACAAGTCCTGTACCTGAGTCCTGTACTAGTCCTGTACCTGAGTCCTGTATTAGTCCTGCACCTGAGCCTCAGTCTGTGTATTGTCTAGAGTCCTGATACTGGTGTCCAGAGTCTGAGTCCGCAGTCTGTGTCATACCACCACTGAACACCTGGCTTAGGGGTCGCGACCTTAGACTCCACACCCTAAGTTAGCTAGCACCAAGGTCAGTGTGGTATACACCAGCAATCTCCTACTCCTTTACAACTTGGCTTCGATCATTTACAATATAAGTGAATAATACTTATTTTTATGTCATCTTGTGCCTAGTTCATGTTTAATAGTAGACTAATTTACTTACAGTCGCCATTCGACATACAAGCGACACTGTAGCCCTGCCATCAAACCCCTCAATTCGCCACTCTTTTGTGGCGAAGGCAATCAGGTGATTTTGAAGCAGTACACCCTGCAGAATGCGCCCCATCACATGCTGAATAGCCTAATTACCTGTGCACACACATACAAATTGATGCGTAGGGCTCCGTAAGTCCGCAACTGGAGTAAGCATCAGAATTGGACATGAATTTGTCACATTGCAGAGATTGTTGACTAAGTAGAATTGGAGAAGCTGTGAAAGGATGCGAATATGGGCATTTACAAGACTGTTTGGACTTTAATGAATGACCCCCTTATAAGACTGACAGATAAACTTGTATACAAATGAAGGGATGTCACAATAAGGGCTTCAACTGGGCCTGAGCACCTGGGGGACACCTCTGCACCCATACATCATCCTTGCCTAACACTGCCCCAGATCCCAGCAAGTCTCCTTAATTTGAGGGGGCAGATCTGTGGTGGGAGGAGTGCCAGTTTTGCACCAGGGGCCTGGGAATCTGTGGTTTTACTCCTGAATTATACTTTTTCAGTATTATAAATGCAACCAGAAAGCAGAAAGTGTTCTGGCCATTTAAGTTTTCATATTCCTTTGCTGCGTCTGAAGTTTAGAAAAAGCAGATGATGCATTTGGTCTGAAACAACATTCATGGTCTGGTACACCATCAATACAATGTTTTTTTATTTTTAGCTTTTTTCAAATAAGCTGTGCAAGTTTGCTGTGTTAAAACATAAAAACTTTGAATATACTGCCTTCCACTTTAATAACAGTATCAACATTACGTGCTATGATGCTTACATACTGTGAATAAACAGAAGAAAACTGTTTGCTTTAACTGATCTGTATTAATACAATATATGTCCGACCTAGAGAATCAGGAAATGACCTTTTTCATTGACTGTGAAACAATGACCTTTCTAAACAGCACACACTAGAAACTAACTGCTGTTTCAGAGGCTGTTATTACTTGTAATCTGGTGAAAATTTATGTCTGTGAACTTGTGTATAGCTTGGAATGAGGGTGTCTCAGGATGTTGAAATGTATTCTGACAGACTGTGCCAAAATATTGAAAAAATAAAGTATCAACTATTTTAGTCACATATGCTGAGAGGTGATTTTCATTAAAGTAGGGATCTATAAAGTGAAACATTTCAATATGAAAAATCCCCAAAATTCAAAATGTATAAATGTGTCAGACATAACTCATTCTTAGCAATTCGTAGTAATAACAGAGGTAAAGCACATAGGGCCTTTACTCTCCAATAATGTTGATCATTTTTCTTCCAACATAAAAGAAAGAAAACCAGTATTTGGCCAATAAACAACCCCACGGGAGCTAACAGGAGGGTTATTTATCAGAGAGTTAATTTTGCCAGGTGAAATGAATTTGCTACACACTAGTAATTTGGGGCATATTTACTAAGACCTATTTGACCATATCGATTGATTTCACCCAATATCATTGGCAATTTTTGTTTCTCTGTACATTGAGATTCTCCTGATTTAAAAAGGATTGATAAAAAGGTTTCCCCATCTAAATAAATCGTTAACAGGGGCACACTTTGCAATGCTTTTCTATTAGGGTTCCTTCCATTACAGACCAATATAGATGTCGATATTGTGGGAAAATATTTCGGACGTAGATTATATGACAGGACCAACTCCATAGGGAATAATGGATTTACGTCGGCTTGAGGGTCGAGAATTGTTTTGGGAGATAAAATGGATTTTGAACAGCGTAGTAAATACAGTAAGAGAAAACTGCGATATTGT
Source organism: Pipa parva (assembly GCA_019650415.1). Taxonomy (NCBI): domain Eukaryota; kingdom Metazoa; phylum Chordata; class Amphibia; order Anura; family Pipidae; genus Pipa; species Pipa parva. The sequence continues at coordinate 2,653 of WMED01019357.1, read as the reverse complement.
TAAATATAGGCTGTTTCTCCTGCATTTACTAGTTGCAAAGTCTGTTCAACTTTACTAAATGTGACACTGTGTCAATTTGACTGTATTGATACAAAGTCAATTCTACTTATCCATTAAACTGAAAATTCACTTGGCAATGCCAAGAATGGTTGCAAAAGATATTTGATGCATTGTCAGGCATATGCAAGCATAGCAGATAGTCATAAATTCAACCAAAATGGATCTGTTTAAAGAAGACAATGTCATCTAACTTTCTACATTCATTTCTACACACTATCAATGTGTAACAAAGGCCAATGTTACCAGTCACATTTTGGTAGCCAGCGTTGTATGGTCCCACAGTATCATTGACTGAATTACAACATTTTTTTTTAACATCCCTTTCAATGGCAGCAAATTCCTAGTTCATGTTGGCACTATATCACCATGCTTTCTAAGGCTTTTCAGTGAACTGATGAATTCTCACTTTGATGAAAATGATTTCACCCATTAGATAGTATCAAACGTGTATTGGTAACCTTCCTTCCTGATCCAAGAAACACAGAAAATAGACCATAATTAACTTAGTACTGGACTTTTATTTAATCAATTATTGGACCTTTTTTGTTTACTGAATCTTTATTCTTAAAACGTAAGTATCTTGCTTTGATGAAACTTTACCTCTGCTTGGCTGAATTATCTGTCTGTATGCTGAATGCTAGTCTGTGCTAGTATACAGCGAATACTTGGTGTAGGGGTTTCTCCAGTCATTAATTTATTGGGATATATTTTACTGGACCATCTGGGTTGTGTTAAGGTTGAAATGAATATTGATTATAAATGAAACATTAGTTCAGCCATAGTATATTTAGAAAGAATGATTATGAGGTTAACAGTACATGTGCTAAAACAGCAAATATATTAACTTTGGTATCTGGTGCCCTTAATTCCATATTCTTACTATATGAGTTGACCAACAGCTGTAACCACTTTCCTTTATTCCATGTCTGGCTTTTCTAAATGACCTTAAACAATGGTATATATTTTATTTAGGCAATAACCTTTGATTTATCTTGTGGTTGTGAATTATAATGTTTCTCACCCATATAACAGAACCTAACCAATACATGAGTGTAGTAATAGATGTAACCAATCATAATGATATATTCTAAAATACTGTATTGTAATTAATTAGTTTACATGTTTTTGTATTCCTATAAATAAACAATGACTTCCTCAAAGAGGACGGAGAGCTTTATCCTGGAAGAGTCTCAATACTGAACTTAGTGTCAGTGTGAGTTTCTTGGATCCTGCTGCAGAGGTTACTATTCCAGTGGTATTGCACAAATCTACTTATCAGTTGAGTTGGTGAGTTGGGGTAGAATTTCTGCTCTATTTGTATATTGAGGCTCGTTAATATCTTATGAACAACTTGGTAACAGTTCTTCTATTAAGCCCTCAAACTATTTTGTTTCCACTAACTGTCGATTCCACTCTGCATTGATTACTGCTCACACCGCTCCTCTTTCCAGCTGACTGAACTGGAAATTTGGAAAATATTACGCATGCAAATTTTCTGTTAACGAGAGAGTGTCATTTTACAATCTGTAACACTTTCTCCTCCTTGACTGACAGATCTGCTTCTGTATATACAGAATTCTGTACCTCAGGATAGAAAATGACACTTTATTCCCAAAAGTAATTTGAGATTTGCTGAAACACTTACAAAGCTGTAAGTTAACTACCCCTTTAGTAGCGTCGATAAATGAAAAATAATTCTGTTACCTGCATTTTCGATCCTAAATGTGAATTTGATAATTTGACATATCCTTATAAACACATAAGGCTTTAATTTATTGCACAGTTATTCATCTAAATATTTCATTCATTGAATGATGTGAATCTGTACGTGCCAGAAAAAAAGAGGAATGATCATTTTAATGTAAGAAATTTATGATGGAAGTAGAAACATTTGGTCCAACATCAGGAAGAGTTATTTGAGTTATTAGTAATAAAGAGTAATGCAAATGTTATTATAAAAAACAGTGATCTATAAGATAAAAAGGTTAGAATAACTATACAGTAATAGAAAAAGAAATGAAAATAACAATACACTCAACAATTTAAACACAAAGTAGAAAAAGTACTCACTTAAACGGTGCACACAAAGGATTTTTATTAAACACAAAATGTGGAAAAACACTAAAAACACTGAGATCAGAAAACAAACAATTAAAAACAATAAAAGGTGAATCCTCAAATACTTGTCTTAAGCTGCCATCATTAGGGTAATAAAATATAGGTAATAATTCCACAATATGGACATATGTAAAAAATATATATGAATAGATAACCAGCTACATTACCGTCACTGTCACAAGTCAAGTCATCATCAGGTGCGCCAATGGTGATAACAATCTGTATAATTGTATGAAAACGCAAAAGCAAAAACCGAAATACTGAATCCAAAAAAAGTCGGTGGTGTCTGGAATGTACACTGGTATGCAGCTGCAAGTATTGAGAATCGGACGCGTTTCGTCCTAACACGAGAACTTCATCCAGCGATACACATTTCTGATTCAGGAAATCAGCGTTAAATACTCTCCTATTGAATGAGGGGGCACCATGACAAGCGCACACCTCTGAGTTAATAGGCCCTGCACCCCTAATAGAG
>WMED01019356.1:0-12452 GCA_019650415.1 Pipa parva | reverse complement strand
CCAACCACCGTACACTTCCAGCGAAACCACTATTTTTATTTTACTGACCCGGCCAGCGAATATCTTTCTGTTGGAAAGGCAAAACGTGTTACATTTAAATAGGAATTTTACTAAAGCATGTCTTAAGTCAGGGGTCAGCAAACTTTACTATCAAAAGAGCCATTTTGCCCCCTCTTCCACTAAAGAAAAGTAGTCTGGGGGGGTTATTCACTAAGGTGCGAATTTGACTGTCAAATTCGCAAACAGCAGATTCCCATTGCAAATCCGCCACAATTTCTCCACTGTAAAGTCACGACAACTTTTTATAGTTAATTTTTCCATAATAAAGTCACGACTGCGACAATATTCTCATTATAAAGATGCAACTGTGACAGTATCAGCCTATTTCGACTGTCTTTATTTGGTGAATTCACACCTATATGCAACAATTCGGACTTTAGTGAATAACCCGCTGGAGCCTCAAAACATAACAGCTTAGAAACTTTGTGAAAAGTTTTAAAGGGGTTATTCACTAAAACCCAAATTGTTGCGCATAGGTGCAAATTCACCAAATAAAGACAGTCGAAATAGGCTGCTACTGTCGCATTCGCATCTTTATAATGAGAATATTGTTGCAGTTGCAACTTTATTATGGGAAAATTGTCGCAGATTAACTATGGGAATCCGCTGTTCGACAGTCGAATTCGCACCTTAGTTAATAACCCCCATGATCTTTTTTTTAAATTCTACCTGTTACATCAGAATACAACAAACAAAAGAAAATAATAACAAAAATAAAATAATATATAAATCAAAATTAAATTGATAAATAACCATTTTTTTTTCATTTGTCAATCAAGGTAGAAGGGAGCCGCAAGGAGGCTGAAGAACCACATGCGGCTCCAGAGCCATGGTTTGCCTACCCCTGCCTTAAGTCAATAAAACAGGAGAGCAGCTAGAAAGATGCTTCAACAAGACCCCAGTGGGGGTTATTGACAAAAGTCTGAGGGGGTTATTCACTAAGGTGTGAATTCGAATGTCGAATTTGCAATCAGCAGATTCCCATAGCAAATCCGCAACAATTTCCCCATTGTAAAGTCACGACAATTTTTAGTGTTAAGATTGCAACAATTTTCCCATAATAAAGTTGCAACTGTGACAATATTCTCATTATAAAGACGTGACTGCAACAGTAGCAGCCTATTGCAACTGTCTTTATCTGGCGGATTCGCACCTATACGCAACAATTCAGACTTTAGTGAATAACCCCCTCAATTGTCATATAAAGGTCTGAATTCGCCAGCTAAAAATGGTTGCACATTACCTAGTAAATGGCTACTATCTATTCATTATGAGAATATTCTCATTGTCGCAACTTTACCATGGGAATATTGTCACGGTTGCGGATTTGTTATGGGAATCCTCTGCTTATTGAATAAGGAGTAGGGAATCAGGGCTTAGCCACCCACAGTGATGAGAATTCACATCGACAGTCGAATTTTCACTTTAGTCAATAAGCCCCCAAATCTCTACTTAGCTTAAATGTACCTATTTGTGGTCAGACTGCACACTATCCAATTATTCAGCCTATGGTTTGAGCAGTCGCATTGCACAAGAATTGACCCCTGTGTAGATGATATAAAAAATGGATCTGGCTCTATTTATTAACCAGCAGAGTTATTTTTTCAAATCATTGTCACTACTCCCCGACACATTTAACATTGCTACACAAAAATAAATGTTCATTTCACATTTGTTTCATGTTTTGCCTTGGTTTAATTTTGTTTCATTTGCTTTCGAAAAACGTATTTAATTAATGTTGTTTTCAGATATACAGTAGATAACATATAACAGCCCTTTACATGAAATAAGTCATCATATCTATCATATCTACATGCCATATCAGATCTTTATCTGACATGGCATATTTCCCTTGAATTGTGGTTCATAACTTGGTGAAAGACTGTTAAACGGAAACTGTAACTGAAATGAATAATACAGACACAGAAGTATAAACTTGAAGATATATATATTATTTGTATTGCCATTACTGTAAAGAATGTAATATATTACATATAATATATTATATTTATAAATCTCTCTCAGACAATTGTTTTGATTTTTATATGTTTAATTTTTATTGATGTTTTGATAAGCACCCAAAATATTTTCAATTGCAAAGCCAAGTACTTAGTTACAAAGTCAACTTATAATCAGAAACCCAATGAGGTGTCCTGTTTCATTGCTAAAATACCAGTAAAAACCAGCTATAAAGCAACTCAAAAGAACCTGCTGAAAAACACCCCTCTGTACTATTGATTCATATTCACAGTTACAAACTCACTGGAAAAAGATGTGCATTTTCCAAGAACCAACCATGAGCTTTAAAACTAGTTACCCCTGGGCAGTGCCGGCTCTGCCATTAGGCAAAGTAGGCAAATGCTAGGGTCGCCGCCTGGCCGGGGGGGCACCCCTAGCATTTTCTTTTTTTTACATTTATGCTGGCCCGCACGGAGGTTTGTGTCGCGGGGGGGCGCCAGGGGAGGGGGGCGGCGCGGGACGGAGGGGGCGCCAATAGAGCCAGAGCCAGCTCTGCCCCTGGGTATCTAATAGTACCATTTGTAAGGCTTTACTACACAATGCTCTCACAATGCCTATTTTGTGAAATGTACCCTTTCTGGGGTGAAAGCAAGCTCTTTTGGATAAGTCACAAATATTTTGGGGGTTATTGACTAAAGTCAGAATTCGACTGTCGAATACTCAACCAGCGGATTCCCATAGCAAATCCACGACAAATTTCCCAATGTAAAGTCACGGCCGCAATAATTTGAAAGTTGCGAGTGCAACAATATTTCCACAGTAAACAATATTCTCACAATAAAGATACGACTGCGTCAGTAGCAGTCTATTGTGACTGTCTTTAGCTGGCGAATTCATACCTTTACACAACAATTTGAACTTTAGCCAGTAGCCCCCTTTGCCTATATGGAGAACTTCCTGTCTAACTACACATATAATAATAATAATAGAAAACTGGTGATTAGATAATCCCCAACAATCTGCTAATAATATTCTAACTGGGGTTTCAGAAGTAATTAATGAGACAATACAAAGTACACATTTCCTGGATCATTTACCATTGTTACTAAGCATAACTTAACCTTAACACTGAGTTGGCATTACTTATCCTTTTGTACAGCAGCCAGTGGTGGTCACATAAAGTCACTGCTTAAGGCAGCGTTTTTCAACCTTTTTTCTTCAGGGGAACCTGAAGCTGATGCTTTCCTTGCTGTAAGTGTCTTTCATTCACTTTGACTCCTGCTCCCCCTCCATTCTCTGTCCTGGGTTTACCTATAAAAATTGAAGAAAAGCAATGGGGAGTAATACGTGATCATTCCTTGCTGCCTTTGCAGCATATCCCGGCTGGTGAAGGTTAGCCGGGAAACGGTCCCGATCGCTGATGTCAGCATTGTCTGACAGTGATTGGGACCGTATCCCGGCTAACCTGCCTACCTGCACGCAGTATGTAGTGTATGTCACAGAACCCCTAGCTTGTCTTTGCGGAACCCCGGTTGAGAATCACTGGCTTATGGAAAAGGGTGGTTTACTAGTTTATGCTTAAACACATTAATCAAGTTCCAGAATGTCAGAGGCTCTGGTAACACAAAAAAAAGATTCCCATTTGCATTTGCACTATAGTTATTCAATTACCAGTACTATAAGAAAATGTTGTCTACGTTTGTATGTACTGTGTGTATGTATCATTTTATTTATAAAGCGACACAAATTTACGCAGCACTGTACAATTCAGCAATACAAGTACAATACAGACATGGGAAAAGTGCATTACACAATACAAGTAAAATAGCACAAGCATACATCACTTTAAGTGCCAGGTTGTGGTTAACACAAGAGTTTCAGGGTACCTGCCCCATAGAGCTTACAATCTAAATGGGAGGAAGACTTACATTCACAGATAGAAGGATAATAAAGTTTAAAGTTGAATTCATAACTGTTATTGTTTTCGCGTTGTTAAACAAACATGACCCAGTCCCACAGTTTTCTATGGTGCTTTAGGTAATAAATATACAGGAAGCATTGCCAATCCCAATTTATAAAGCTAAATAGCTAAATATCATACTTTTATAAACAAAATTTAGAATTTCTGGAAACACAAATTGAGAATAGTCTAATTTTCAGTATTTTGGTGTTACTGCACTTAAAATTAGCACAATTTGGAATTACTTGTATGATTTTAGGTGTCAGGAGCTGCAAATGTTATCGTTACCCCCTGCTTACCAATACAGAAAAGCAAGTGGGTTAGTAAAATGACAAGTGGTAACAGTTAGGACCCACCATACTGTACATAGGTAACATAGTGGTCTTTGGTTGACTGGGTGGTTGGTCAATAGACTTTGCATTTTTAGGATTATAAATATGTAACTAAGACTCTGGTAATTCAGCAATGTGCGAACTTACCCTCCGATCCTTCGCCTCTGATCGCACAGACTGTTATGCGCTCGTTGATGTCCGCCTGCAGGTGAGAGCATTACAGTCTGTGCGAGCAGAGGCGAAGGATTGGAGGGTAAGTTCGGACTATGCTGAATTACCCCCTAAGACTCTGGGGGTAATTCACCATTGTGCGAAGTGAGGTCCGGATCCTTCGCCTCACTTCGCACAGACTGTTATGCGCTGGCTGATGTCCTGCACGCGGACATCAGCGAACGCTTTAAAGGGATTCCAGTCTCGGTGAGAGCACTCGAGTCGCCTCGCCAAGACTGTAGTAGTATAATAGGACAGTGGATTATAATAGTCCAGGGATCATGGCTCCTTGTTTGGGTCAATAGTTTGCCCATGTCCTTAGTCACACTCTCAAGCTCTTTAGTCCTCGTTTGCCCCTCCAACTCCAGGAAACATTGACTATATAGAAGATTAAACAGTTTGACAAGCTACCTTATCAATAGCATAAAATTACCCATCAGCCATGGGGGGGGAGCACAACTTAAATATACAGTTTAATATATAGTTAATTTGTCACTTGTTTGCACTTGCACAGAATATGAATACTGAAAGGAGTGTGCAATGATCTATTTTTTTTGTTCATTCATTTTTACAGTAGCTACCTATTTAACACTGTGGTCTTTTTTTAGCTTTAAACAACACATGAAACATATTGAAATAATACTAATTAATAGCTGCGTAACCAGTGTAGAACCGTATAAAGGAAGCTCTATGTGATGCGTGCTATCACGAGCCACAGGCACCTAGAGTTTCCCTGCAGCTAGAGGAAATTTCTGCACATTTTTCAGCATTCACATTTCATGTTGTAATGATGACCATCTAAAACATAACAGTCATGTGATTGGTCAATCGTTGAGGGGTTGGGACAATCATGCAGGCAGTAGCTCTTCATTAAGGCATGACATTGATATAAACTCTAATAGGTCAACCAAGGCTGCACATCACAAGACTTCTTTAACCTGATGCCTGCCAGAAGGAATGGAATAAACTGCTGAGCCCAAGGACACACATACAACTATCCACTGTGTACTGAATGTCCTTTCCAACTCCTGAGAATGGAATGGGCTAAACAAGCTCCCCAGGCAAACTTTGTGATTTCTTAATGGTCTCACAACTCACATGAACTTTACTAGTTATGTGGCTGACTGATTTCATGTCACACCAGGTAGACGAAGGATGAATTTGGTAACAAAGGAAATCAGCACCCCCAAATGTGCCTGAATGTATGTATTCTTAGTTCCCGTAAAAGGTTAGGTAGTCACCCTAGGATTTAAAGGGCAAGTACATCTCATTAGTGGCCTGAATTACGGTGAGGGCAATTGCCCACAGCAGCAATCAAGCAGAGGATCACTGCTACATACTTACTGGCTCTCCTCCTGTACTAATAGTTCTGGTCAGAGTTAAAGTGGACCTGTCAGCGTGTAATCGTGCATCCAAAGTAAATTAAATTAATTGATTAGCTAAATATTAATGTATATTCACAAAAGAAATATAATATTATAAAGGAGGTCTTACTGCTAAGCACGAACGATTTCCAGATCTAGAAGCCGCCATTTTTGTTCGGACCTGCCACTCAAAATCTATTTCCACACCCCCAAATATTCACGGCCCCTCTCTCTCCCTCTGCCAAATCTCGTGCATACGCATCTTTAGAATGAGAATATTGTCGCAATTGAAATTTTACTATGGGAATATTGTAGCTGTCGCTACTTTGAAAATCATCATGGTCGCGATTTTACGATGGCAAATTTGCTATGGGAATCCTCTGTTTAAGAATTCGTTTACTTACATGAACACGCTTGAGAATATCACGGGAGGAAGCACTTTAAATGTCAATTATATATATATATATATATACTGTATACTGTATATATATATATATATATATATACTGTATATCACGAGGTTAATGATAGTGAGAAGCGCTATATAAAGGTAAATTTTTAAAATACATATATATTTTTAAAAAAAGGTTTATTTCATTAGTAGAACCTAAATTAGTATTAGAGTCTTGAGCTAACAGATCCACTTTAAGAGTCGACCAGTCCGACACTGCCAGCAAGGATGTACCAAGTACAGCCAAGCAATTACCCAGAAATCCCCAATGAGCAACAAAATATCCAAATAGCCAAACCCAGAGAGCACTGGACTGGCTTGAGTGGGCCCCGCCTCTCATGGTGACTTCACTTGCATGGCTGGAAAGGAAAGAGATAGGGCTGGCATGCCAGGTGCTGGGTTCAGCGGACTGGCTTACTAGTAAACTGGGAAAATTCCCAGTGGACCCTATTCCCAGTGTAACTGCAAGCCATTCTGCTGAACCCAGAAATCAATACAATAACAAAGTCACATAATATAATACATATACAATACATAATAAAGTCACTGTATTTATCTATATCTATTTTGATGTATTTATGGACCTATGACTACAGAGCTCTTATTGTCCTATCTGTGTATGTAAGTCTTCCTCTCACTTAGATTGTAAGCTCCTTGGGGCAGGGACCTCCAACCACTTGTGTCAATCACTACCTAGCACTTAATTTGTTGTACCCTTGCTTTATTTTACTTGTATTGCTTAATGCACTTTTCCCTTGTTTGTTTTGTACTTGAATTGTTGAATTGTACAGCGCTGCGTAAATTTGTGGCGCTTTATAAATAAAATTATACATACAAAATTATACATACATACATACATACATAACCAGCTATAAAATAATAGGAATCAAGTGCAGATGGACGTTTGAATTTTAGCTTGCTGGTTACTTGACTTTTTAACTCCTTTGTTGCTTTTTGATGTTTCTAGAGATTTTGTTTAATTTTTTTTTAAATGCTGTTGAGGTTCTTTTAAACTTTTTGCGTCGATATGCGTTGAAAAAAATGACTGCATATCAAGAAACTCTTCTTCCATCTTGATCTCATTTCCTTTTATTTTTTTTTTAACTAAATTTTAATCTATAGGGGAAAAATTTGGGTTAAAAAAAAAACATCACAAAACTGCAGGCTTTCCACTTGACAGTTACAATTCGCTAAGTTAGAGGGAAAATCACACACATGTGCAAGTTTGCACTCTTGCTGCAACCCATAGCAACCAATCCAAAATGAGTTTTGATTTGTTTACTGCAGTGTTGAAAACATACTTTATTTTTAAAGAGAAGAAAAGTAACAGGTCACGGAGAAAGTCTTAACACCTGTTTTGGTTCTGTTTGAAATCAGTAAGCTCTTCAGGCAAACTACATATATTGTTGCTGTTTTCTGTTACAAGATGCCTTTATTATACCAAAACATGGCAAATTTAGCAGCAGAACAAACTTTAAAACATTTTTTATATTAAAATTTTTTTTTTTCACTGCCAAAAAAAATGATTAATGCATAAAAAAAATAAGGAAGACAAAACTAAATTATTCTGCGGCCTCTAAAAGAATGGGACGAGAGGCAAGAGACTTTTTAGTCTAATGGCTGAGTCGGCCTTCCTTCTTTTTTATTTATTTCTAGCCTTGGCCTGGGTAGTAAATGTAAAAATATATTTGCCATTATATTTCTAAGATGCATTGCTTTGTTTTTCTCTTAGATGCATGCAGCCATCTTTGGTGTATTGTACAAATGCCGGCCCAGTTCCATTGTCTACATTTTAACTTTAAGGAATACTTAATAATAAAGCGTACCTCCCAACATTCCCTCTTTATTAAAAGGGAGACTTATGGAATTTACAGACTGCAAGGCTGTACTGGAATATATTTAACAGCAAAGGCCTAGTACAGGTCTGAATATATTGCAGCAGTACAGCCTTGCACACTGCCTTTTCCATAGTTGTCTTTCTTTAAAAGGGATTGATAGAAGGTGTGATAAAGTGCCACAGAAAGTCACAATAAAATATTGTATTTTCTAGGTATCTTTTAAACCATTCTACAGTATTTATTATTAGTCTATGCCATCTTACTCTAGTCTGTGTCTGACTGTATAATCCGTATGGACTGAAGTGAATGAAATAATCCCTTAAAAGCGCTGCAGATTCCGGCGATTCGGCGGCCCTACATAAAACGTCTGAAAGCGCAAATGAAATAGTTGGTGTGGAAACACATGGGACATTTACTTCTGAGTGTCTCTGTCCATTTAAATCACTAGAATAAAAGAATGTAAATATTAAATCCAACTTGTTTTACAAAGCAAACAGTGGGAGAGAGCGAATACTTCATTGGCAATTACCATTCCATGATTACTCCATAATCCCATCCAGGAATTCCCAGCAACAGCCCCTCTCACACTAGACTCTATGGAATGCACACAGCTATGCCAGTACCTTCGTTTACATGCCTTAAATACTTTGACCTCTTTGATCTTTCCAGCTCTTTCTAGTTAAGAAACTAGCCAGGGAAGACATAAAACACAGGAAACAATCACTATGGGTCAGGTCAGAAGGTCAGCAGTATCAACATCTCCAGTGGTGAATATACTTGTGCAGAGAGGGAATGTCATCTCAACTCACTGGTCTCATGGGAAATTCTTCTTTAGAAGGTAGCCACCCATATCCCAGAGTCCCCCTTCCCTCAGTGGACTTCTTCACTTGCTCTTTTGTTGTAACAATGGCATTTTCAGCATAGTTTACCATAAGGACAGATTGACAAAAGAGAACTGCTGCATAAAATGTGGGATTAGCTTTAAAGGAATCCCATTCATTCCATCCACCACTCCTCCCCTTCTAAGCCATCAGAGACCTTATTTGTTCGAAAGAGAGACTTTACGGAATCTGCACATTGAAATCACAGATAGTTAAAACAGCAACAAAAAAAAAAGATCACAGGATTTTGCACTTCCACTAAGTTTGGATGGGTGGGAAGGACTCCCAGGCTGGGTGTAAGACTGCAGGTCTATAAGGGAGCAGTAGGTCACTCCTAAGGGGGAAAGTAAAGTATTGAAGTAGAGCAATCTCACAACAGTTGGTACCTTCTTCTTATATTTGAACCTTTGTGGTCATCAGACTTTCTGTTATGGCTATTGTCCTGCAAATATACCTGGCTCCTCTCCTTATCATGACTTCACCTTGGAGGTTCTGTCTTATCTGAGAAATGATAGCGCATGCATGCATGATTAATTAGTTCTTACAGCCACCACATGGAGGAAGGCTAATGAGTTGACCAGAAAGCTTTCATTCATGTGTAGCAGCAGGGGACCACGGGATTAGTATTTTATCTCTCTGCTCTACTACAGTCCATCACAAACACATTGGTTTCGCAACAACAGCCCCAGGCTGACCAATAGCATAACTGGAACTAAGCCAGCTGCTAAAGGGTCTAATTTATGCACACTGTACACTTTGCCAGTGTGTGTTATAAAGAATTGTTATCAACTACAAAAGTAAAGGGAAAAGTTGCACTATTATTTCTAGTATTTCTCTTTTAAAAGAAGGACTATAGGTAGCTGAAACTGCCTCTTATTGTATTGGCATTCATTTAAGTCTGGATAGAGAGGTAGTTCCCAGCTTTCCATTAAGGGCATTTTTTGACAGAAAATGCTGCTCTGACCTTGAAAGAAAAAAAGTTGTTTGCAGTCTTTCAAATTCTCTCTTTTAATTATTTGCTTAATTCTACTACCTTTTTCTTTTAATTGTGGAGCTAAAAATCACCCATATGGCTTAGGTCTCACACCAAATCTTTTGTCTCCTGTAAGAAAATCTAAACAAAGGGGAGAACCATAAATATTCTGAACCCAAAAATAATGATATTTGTTCAGCTTTTAATAAGTGATATGGTTATTAATCATGTGACTATTTAGGACCTTTCATTATGATCCTAATGGAGAGAGATTCTAATCTGCAAGAAGGCAGATATACTGGACCATACTCCAAAGAATGTGTGCTGGTGAGGAATTAGTAGGACTCAGGGGTATATCTGCAAAGCATGAAATGCAGCTGGACTGGAATGCAGGAGAACTTCTTCTCTCTGTACTGACCTCATCAGTCATGTTGTTTTGTATTCTACCTCTTCTTTGTCTAAAAACCCCTCTTAAAAACGCTGGTTTGAGGCCTGGGCTTACCTGGAGATCCCCCTGTTTCTTGGGCCAGTCCAAAGCTAAACAGTCCATATTATTGTAAATGCAGAAATAGTAGGAAAATAACTTATTTCTCCTTTCATAAGGGGCAACAAGGGGTGGGTTTTGCAGATTTAACGATATCCTGCAGTTATGGAACAGGACATTCAACTTTATGTGCAAGAATGGCATCCAATAATGAGTCAGCCAGTGTTAGCGGCAAATCCTTTAGGTATACAGAGTTAAAGCTAATGACCAGTACCTGCTGTTCTGGCAAATGATCGATACAAAGCTTTTAAAAGGGGTATTGTTAATGTGACATCATTACTGTAAAATAAAAAGTTGAATTCAGAATAGAACATATGTGTGTTCTTATCTTTTTGAATCCATATCCTTATTATACAACTAGTATTTATTATATATTATTTATACTGTATATGATTAAATTCTCTTTGCTTTGACTTTCCAGAAACTTGGAAAGCTTCTCATCTATCAGGCATTAGCTGGCGTTCAACCAGAATCCAAGAACAATAGCGCAATCAAAGAAAAATGATAAACAAGCAAACAGCAGTGTACAAGGAGACCTTCACCAAGGCTCAGAATGCGCAAGGCTCATTAAACTGCAAAGTCATTCGCACTATGAATCATATCAAGTTCATCAATCAATGCACAATATAGCGGAGGAGCCTAAAAGGCTTCCTGACCCAGTGAGTCACAATAGGTGCAGCTGTATCTGATAGCCTTCCAGAATCCTAGAATGCGGTAGCAGATAAGAAATATTTGGCCCGCCCAGTCCACCATTAGTCTACTTACAGTATAAAACAAGGACAAAACAGGATACTTGACCTTAATATACTTATTCTTGTAAATAAACCATGCAGAACAGTGGTCTCCAACCTTTGCTGGATCGGGACCCTGTTCCCCTCCCAGAAAAGGATTGACGGACCAGAAGTATGGGGGTCGGGGCAATACATGATGGTGACGCACTTCCTGTGCGCACATCACCACCATGCAGCCCAGTACCAAGGGACTGGCACTGTTTAGGAACCCCTTATGTAGAGTCTATTTTTCTTTTTTCATAAATATTCAGGGGAAATCATCAACAGGGACAAACTTTACAGGGGTCTAGTAACCGATACCATCCAATCAGAGGTTGGCTTTTATAATTCCAGCTTCCCTGTATTATTGAATCCTAACAGCTGATTGGTTACTAGATTTCTGCAAATGCTTGATTAATTACCCTCGTTACTTTGCTCTGACTCTGTATAGTCCTATGCATGGACAATCATTTACAGAGGAAATAGTAACCCATTGCAAGCAATCAGCAGTTATCAGAGGTATCATAATGCAATATTAGATTCATTAAAAGATTAGATTAGATTCATTTTTATAGTCACTGTGTAAGTACATACATACATAACAGCGAAATTTCAGTGCATCCATACAGCAATTATTTACAAGATAAAATAAATAGATAAATAAGTGCAGTCAATAATAAATAATAGCATACACAGATGTTTGCAATAGCTATGTAAAACACAGGATAGAGAACAGCAGCAGCATGATAAGGAATAAGGGGACCAAGACTACGGGTGAGACAGGAAGAGGCTCATTCTGACTACGGCACTGGGAAAAAAACTTTTCCGAGTCTATTTATCCTTGAATTTAGGAGTCTATACAAGGATGTTAGAGGGCGCACAAGAATGTCAGATTCTATACTTCTTCCATGTAAACCGTTACATTGTCACCCTTAATGAGGCCGATGACAGTGATGTCATCAGCGAATTTGATAATGTGGTTTGTATTGTAGATGGAGGTACAATCGTAAGTGAAAAGGGAGTATAGAAAGGGGCTCAGAACACATCCTTGAGGGATACCAGTGTTGAGACTAATTACTGAAGAAAATGAACTATTTAGTCTGACAGACT
>WMED01019355.1:560-12452 GCA_019650415.1 Pipa parva | reverse complement strand
AGAGGTAACTAAATGAAGTTAGTTGTGCCTACTATGCAAGCCCCCTGCAAAATACCTCCTAAATGTAAAAAAGTAGGGCAATATGTGGGTACAGTTTTACATTGTAGCAGTGTTGCCATCACTAGGTGCCTTGCTTATGTTCTTTTCAGCTGCAGATGTAATAAAAATTCTAATTAGCACAGTAAATTTTGTAATGAAACTGCTACAGTAACACCCTATTAAATAAGTTTTTAAAAATGTGCACAATATTTATAAACTGTCTCAGTCACAATCATGTATAACGCAGCTTAAACATGGATTTTATGCACATTAATTAAAAGGGAATAGTGTCTCTTTAACTTGTGATCATGAATACTTGATGCTATATGATTGGTTCTTGAACATGACTTTTATCCTGAACCACAGATGTTACCATGTTTATTTTTAACTGTCCTTTCTTATTCTTACGCTTATTTTTTGGGCCATGTGAGGGTTGAGTGACCACATAGAGCTTTAGGCCACACAGTAGCACCAGTAGGAATTGGGGTGCCTGAGTCCTGGGGAGGGAGGTTTATTGATTAAGGTCAGCGGTGCTGATGGGGACACTGTAACTGTGAATGCTGGCTTCAATGAACATGTATGTTTAATCTGTTGAGAAAGGGATGCTGGGAGATTTTGCAATGCTTCTCTGCGCCTATTATATATAATGGAAAATAAGGAAACAAAGAGGTCTCTCAGTCAAGGAAGAGCTCATTTTGTTATCATTTTCTGTATGACTCTCCTTCAGTCTTAGAAAATGCATATGCATAGGATCAAAGAGAGATGAAAGTGAAATCTCCATTTCAGGAAGGATTTTTTATATTATATTTTGTGTCTGAAATTCCCTGGCACATTACATCATATTGTCAGGCATCTTGGGCCCTGTCTAAAACAAAGACTCCAATTTGGAAGTTAATGCAAGATGTGAAAGATGAACACAGCCTTCAGCGGCAAATGAAAAGTCAAACAGGTCAGACACGTGTCATTGAGAGTGATCACACAGAGTAGCGAGCGTGAAATCACACAGGGAAGATTCCTGGCGCATTTCAGCTCAGTACAGAATAGAAAATGTGTCATTATTAATAAACAGAGATTCAGAAATTAACCTTTTGGTCTGGCCAGGAGCAGGAATCATTTCCAGTGAATGGTAGAAGACATTTGTTTTAAGGATAAAAATGTTGTAAATTGTTACTACAATTTAATTTCATAGAGCATTATGCAAAACAAATAAAAAGATAGTTCACTCCCCCCAAAATGATGATTATAAAAGCAGGGCTATTAAAGGGACACTAAAGGCCCACAAACAATATCTCTCTGTAGGTGAGCTTAACTAGAATAATTTCATTACCCCGACTCAACAAGTACTTTACCTACCCTGTCTTCAGAACTCAGTAATTTAATTTCTCTTTGAGCGCCTTAAGCACATGCCTTTCTGGTTAATGGATAAACTATATGTATGTTGTTTAAATTGGAGGCTGGCCAGTTGGAACCAATCATACCCGCTCAAACAAACAAGGTCTGCCTCCCCCCCAGTTTGCAAAGGGACATTTGTTGAAAAATGATTGTTATGATTCACGGAAAGCTGTGCCATGGGTGCAGGTCTTCGCTGTGCATGTATGAGTAGCTCTGATGGGGAAACATAATGTTTGCTAGTAGAGAAATGTGCCCAGGGCTCCACTGGGGGGAGGGGCTAAGAAAACACACTGAGCGGTATCAGTATATGCTTGGGTTTTTTTTTCAAAAAGAGAGAGAATTATTCAGAAAGCTAAAGTGGGAGAATTAAAAACCTTTAGTGACAGGATTAACCTGTAATATTTAATAAAATCTACACTGGATGGCAGTTCCTCATTAAGCGATAATAATAAGGCATTAGCTAGAAAACAAAAAAAGTATTTGTATGAATATTATGTCATCAGTTTGTGCAACTGTTAAGCCAAACTTTTCATTTATTTGGTCAGTAGAGTTTTTATGTCATTTTTATTTGCATTTAGCCTGCCATTTTGTTTGTGCCTAACATGACAATGGAAGGCCTCAGGTCAGTATTATGATTTAGATCTTCAAACACAGGAGAAATAGTACATTATTAAATTATTAATATACACTTAAAGGGGATAAGGTTAAAGGGAATGAATGAAGGAATAGCAAGGCAGAGGTCTTCGGAGCCTACATTTAGCTTCAGGTCCCATGGGCTTCTAGTAATGCCTGTAATTGTTTCAATATGGACATTAATGTCTGAAAAAGATAGAAAGCCTAATATTGCGCTCACATAAAAAAGATACATGTCCACATTCAGTATGGAACATCATGCTGCCATGGTAACCACAGGACTTTTTTTTTTTGTATTTTCATCCATTTTATTGGAGAGCTATTCCTTTTGAGATTTGCTTATATCACTAAGAAGAGGTCTTTTCATTGGGCCACTAGAGGACTGTATCTATGGCAACCCATGTAGCACCAACCCGTAAACTGATTACATGTTTATGTGATTTCACATTGTGAAGTATATAAATATATCTGATGTGGCAGATATATCCGCATTCACCTCACACCAGATTTCCCAGTTGCTGTGAAATGGGAGGCTGGTTGAGGAAGTATCCACATTTTTTTAATGTTTTCTACATATGAGAGAGCTTGATATTATCATCTTTATTAGACCAGGATATCATTCTATATCACATATTTACATAGGAGGAGGGTCACCATACTGTGTGTGCTCATGGAAAAATTACAATAATGTTGACAAAAGTTTACATGATTATATGATTATATTTTAGGGAAATTCAAAATTGATTATAATGAGACGTTTGAAGCCCAATGTTCAAACCATCATTTAAAATGGCTGAGAAGATATTTTGCATCACATTTAAAGGACTAGTAATACCAAAATATAAAAATGTTCATTTGGATTGGAATGGCAGAGATGTTCAATACAGTGCTTGTAAAAATATTATCTTTGATGTTGAATTCATGAATGTTATCGCTTTGTGTCTGTTCTTATTTTTTACTGATAACAGCCATATTGTTTAGTCCCATTGTTTTCTATGGTGCTGTAGATAGTACATATTGAGGAAGTGTGCCCCAAAGCCCAATTTTTGAAAGCTAAATAACTAAAATATCTTCGTTTATATCTTTTTATTTAAAATTTTTAGAGCATACAATCATCAGCACAAATCAATGCTTAATTTCCAAATCTCAAAACAAACATCATGCAATATTTATTATATCACAATATCACATTCCCACCACCTTTTCAATTTCTTTTTATTCTCTTTTACCTCTTTTCTTGCTTTATAGACACAATTTAGGATGTTTGGAAGCACAGATTGATTATATAGTAGCAATTTGTGGTATTACAGTCTTAAAAAAACACCAAACACACTGCATACTGTGATCATCCCAGCACTTGGTGGTCTGCAGAGAAGCTAGAGTCTTATACTGCTGCTTCCAATTTTATTATCACAGGGAGGCATAGCAACATTAAAATAAACATGTATGAATGCATTGCAACACCTCCAGTTGAATCGAATTATTGTTTGGGTTGCAGGTTTTTTGTTGAATGCTTCAAATGGGAAATTATACTTGTGTGTTCAGAAAAGAGACGTTTCTGGTGATGTACAGATTTTTTTTTTTCTTTTGTCCTTTTCCAGTTCTTGACCGTTTTTGCTTATATGAAAAAAAAAACTCCCTTTGCAAAGTTTCAATACTTTTATTTTGATATCACTGAAAACTGTTCACCGCTCTTCGGAGGCACAAATGTAAATTTTAAAAAAAAATCGCAGAAAAATGGAAAATAGTGAAAACATACATTTCAGCTCAGTTCCATTCAGTTTTCAATGGAAAATAAAAAAAATTCTATAATTTTTTAATGATTCTATATAAATTTGCCTCAAAATGTCAGTTTTTGTAATGTCATTAAAAGTGTCACATGTGTGCCGTACCCTACAACTTCTGCTCCGTTCTGTTTGCACCACAGCGCCATCTATTGTTCGGAGGTGATATTGCTACAAATATGCAGTCTTCAATGAAACCCCCCTTGGGAAAAGCAGGTTTCCATTCCCCAAACCATTGGCAAATCTTTTTAATATGATTTGTAAGCTGTATATTTAGCTGCATGACAAAAGACGAGTTATTTTTAAGACTCTGTAAAATTATTTCTAATAAAAACAAACAATTTTATCACAAGCAAGTTAATCTTCAAAGGTGTAATTGGTCATCTGCACTCCTTCAACAACACAGTGGGAACCTTCTTATCCATTTGCAGGAAGATATACAACAGCCGAAATCCCATAATCTGCCAGGCTGCTATCAGCAATATACTTTCCCTTGTTTCTTTATGTTTGTGTTACACAGAATTCATTCAACCCTTCTTGTTTTTCACAGATTTTTAATTTATTTTCTGCCGTCACAGAATATAAATTGTCTCAGCTGTACATGAGCTTAATGCAATCTCCATCCATCAGAGTACAATGAGATTGGAACATAGACCAATACACAAATGGATGCGGCAAATTAAACGGATTCCCATAAATATGTATTAATAGTTGCATGCGAGCATGTACTTGAGCAGTGGGATTTTATAACACACTATATAAATGCAGAATAGTATATATAGTATACTAGTGTAAACATGCATAATGCAATTGCACATAGTGGGCTATATATTTATAGTTATAAAATACTGTATATATATGTTAAGATAGAGTGGTCGTGTTAGTCCACAGATGCAAAAAAATGAGTATTGCAATACTTAGTGATACCATTGTTATTGGTCATTTTAAATATACGAGCTTTCAAGAGGTTGGTCCTCTCTTTATCAATTCACAAGCAATACTTGTATATACAGTATATATATATATATATATATATATATATATATATATATATACTGTATATATATATATATATGTACATATATTATATAAATATATTAACACAAATCATTCGCACACAGTGAATAAATACAAATATATGAACATAGATAGATAGGTACATACATACATACATTGAGTGATTGATTAATAGATACATAGATTGATCGATTAATAGATGATAGATACATAGATGGATTAATTAAAAGATGGATAGAGATAGATAGATAGATAGATAGATAGATACAGATAGATAGATAGATAGATAGATAGATAGATAGATAGATAGATAGATAGATAGATACAGATAGATAGATAGATAGATAGATAGATAGATAGATAGATAGATAATGGATAGATTACATTTAGTTACCATTGTAATATGGAATACACAAAACCACTGCATGCACACAGTGAATATAAGTAACCCACAACCACAAAATGAATCTTGCAGAGATGTTTGAAGACAAAAGTACAGCATTTCAAGAGGACCGTATGTAATATGCATAATAATCATTATTATATTCTAATTATTATAATGCATAATATGTGAGGCAGCTGGTGCACAGTGAAGGGAAGGGAATATTGCTGTTGCAGCCTGATCTAAGTTTCCATTGTAGTTTTGAGGAAAAATGAGAGTAATAAGACAATATACAGTGTTGTGTGTCAGAATTCCAAGTCCAGCAGTGTCAGCACATGTGCACTTGGTGTTTTTCATGTTTGTGTGAATGCACTGATTCTGTGCCAACCCATGGAAACACATAAAAATACTGTGATGTTTGCTATTGTAATGTGGCAGTGCACACATACTAGTAAATTTAGGCAATTCTGCACAGTCAGCCAAACTGAAAACCACCAGTGTGCACATACCGTTGCATTTCAAGATTTTAGACTGTAAAATGATTGGACAAGGCAGGCAAGACTTTAGAGAAGTGAAGGACAGTTTACACAATAAGCCATAGATCTGAAATAGGAAGACTCAGAGGGGTAAGAATTAGTGTTGGCCAAGGACAGGGAGGAGAGTGGAAGAACTTATGAATGATGGGAGAGAGACAAGCTGGTAGTGCAGTGGGAAGGGGGGCAAGAGCAAGGTTGGACTGAGGCATCTTGGGCCCATGAGAGAAGCTGTTTACAAGGGCCCATAGGCTATTAGCTATAGATATAGTGAACACCACAACTATCATGATTAGTTCTGAAGGACATTACAAAGGAACAAATTGCTCAAGTGTTAGTGTAAATAAAGGTAGCTCAGGACCTGCAAATGTTAGAAATGTTTTAGCACCAGGCCAAAGCCCCCCAATACTGGAGCCCACCACACCAGAGGATTCTCTGGTGGGCCAGTCTGACTCTGTGTAGAAGTAATGTCCAGTGAGGGTCAATAAAAATCACCCTCACATTCTTGCTAATGGGGTCCTCAGCTTAACTGCATTTTTCACCTCAGTACACTGCAAAAATCCCAGTTACATTGCTCAGTGCTCAGCAGCCAATCAGTTATATTGGTCAGTACCCCTGAACCCAGTTACAATGTACAGTGGTCTGTAGCCACAAGGCTATCATAAATTGGGTTGTTAGAATCAATGTATGAGCCTTGGGCAGTAGAAAGCCTTAGTCAACAAGCGATCTGTTGAAATATATGAAGTTTTGGTTTGTTCTTTGAGTGGCACAAGCAGAATTATTAGGCCTGGAGGCCACTTTGGCATTTTAAAAATACTGAACTACTTCTACTCCATGCTTTTGCACAACCATTGGTCTTATCTGAAATTGCAAGCGTGGTCCACTATCTGGAGCACTTGGGGGAATTCCTTCTCAAAATGCTTAATCTGCCACAGAGTGCCAGTATGTGGACATGAATATTCAATTTCACTTTAAAGTAATGTTGCTGCTGATAGGGGAAGAATTCTGCACTTGTGCTAGCAGTAAGAGTGTAATGCTACAGATTACTAGCCTGGTCTCTATCCTTGATGTGAATGACTGGCTGAGTGCTCTCATTGGCTAAGATGACCAAATGCCTAAATCAGTGAACCATCTTCCTTTTGTCGGCAGCCCTGAGTGGATGCTTGGGAGGGATTTGTGTTTGGGTTGGGAATTAGGTGCATTTGAGTACTTTGGTACACAGCAGTTGGGAGTACAGTACAATGGAACAGAATAGTGTGTTAGAGTAAATTCCATTGGACAAATGTGCAGGAGTAATATAAAATGTAATGGCATGAGACAGTAATGTAATGAAGATGAACCGAGCTGATGATATTACCTTTATGCATTTGCGGGCCAGTAAAAGTGGCATGGGTATTTAGGGATAGGGTATGGCAATGCACAGAGTGGTAAATGGACATGCTAAGAGGAGAGGCAGGGGTCCAGTCCCTTTAATAGATTTAATTCGCCTTGCACAACTCTGGTTGTATCACCCATAACGAGATCCCCATATTGGATCAGAACCCACGTGCATGAAAACGATAAAGTCTTTGCGTTTACATGTGGGATATCCTGAAACAGTGAACGGAAAGGGTTAATCCACACCCTGAGGTTTAATAGTCACCTGAGAATCTCTGTGGGCATCTGGGCACCCCACAAGTTACAGTCACAGCTAAAACATCCTCTGTACGTTTGTTGTAAAGCGCAACATGAAATCATTAACATGTGCACGGCGCTTAAAAGCATTGGCCAGTATTAGAATGCTCTGCACAGTATGACAAATACTCTGCACAGTATTTTAATGCTCTGCTTGGTTAATATGCAATGCTCTGCAGGCTGCTCTGCCAACGAGATGATGGTGCAAGCTCTGCAGCCCAGAGCAGAGTGTTCTGATCCAGGAAGGGCAGTTGCTGTGTGAGCAGATGCCTTGACACGACGCTCCGCTCACACACACCTGGGGGGATCTGCTGAAATGACTCTTCCCTGGACGTGAGCATCCTCTGTAGGGTACATCAATGTCTGGGCCTGTGCAATGACAAACAGCAGCACATTAGGGGGATGGGGTTACAGGAACAAGCAGAACAAAAGTTATAAAGTCTTTAAACTGCAGCAACCCTCAACACACTGCTGTTTGCCAGAAACACCTTTAAAGGGGAAGTAAAGTAAAAAAAAAAAAAATTTTTTTTGCTATTCCATTTTCTATCTCAAGACAATTATATTTTATATTATATTGTGGTTCAATTCTTTCTTGCTATTACCTTTTGAATGATTGGTATGTTGCTATGATCTGTTCTTGGAGAAAACCACTGAAAAGTTTTAGTAACATTAAAAAGAACAGTAACACCAAACAATGAAAATACCTCCATTTATTTATAGTTACTATATCAATTCAATCACTTCCAAAAACGATCATACATTTCTATTAAGTATGATGGTTTGGTATTTAGATTTAAAAATTGAGCTTTCAGCACACTTACAGACCAGGACCATATAAAGCAATGGGACTAGGCTAGGTCAGCTTAGCAACATGGCTGCCATCAGTAAAGAAGAAAACAGAAATTTATAAAATTCATGAATTCAGCTTCAAAGGCAACATGTTTACAAGTTTTAAAAAAACTTGTAGAAAAACAACATTCCTGTGCTGCCTGGGCAAGGTGTTAGCCCGAAAGATGATAAGGAAAGTAAAACAGAAAAATGTTTCTTTTGAGAAAAATACTGAACAAAAGTAAATCAGAAGCCCACACATTGCTGCAGGCAAAATGAGCAGGAAAATCTTAACAATACTGAAGATTATTTATGATTTACTTTGAGCAGAAATCAAAGTGTACGTCATCGCTATATTTCTTATAAAAATGGTGCTTTTATTTTGCTCTAATTTTGCTTAGAATTGATTTTAAAAAACGTATTTACCCATGAAACATCAGGAAAAATGCAGAGACGGCTCATGGGAGCATCACTGGAGATTAGCAATTAGACCAGGTTAGCAGATTGATTGTGGGAAATTTTGTTTTGGAGTGCTTTATTTCTAACAAAATCTATGGTCATTTAAAAAAAAAGACTTTCTTTAAAATGTCAGTCCCCTTAGTCACGGCAAGGAAGTGGACTATATTTTTTTGTGCTTGTTGCCAAAATGTCATTATGTTTAACTGAGCTCTTGTTGGACTTTATGTTGTTAGAAAAGCCATAAAACCATAATGTCAGATGACTAAGTATCCCTGTAAATCAGGGAAAATTACAATGAAAATTTTGCACTAACTCATAATTTAAAGAGTAAGATTGGGCTAAGGGTTAGAAGTTATTGGTTTTTCAGTTCAACACATTCCCATCACTCCTGTGTGGAGCATTTACATAATTTTAAAAAGGACTTGTTAATTTATACAAGGGCTACTAGCACAAGGAACAAAAATATTCACCATTTTGATTGGATTCCTATACACTATGTTGTGCTTCTCTGTACCAGCTGAAAGTATATCTTTTATAAATTCGCTTTTCTGGGGCGCCATATGAATATGTATAGTCTACTGTCTATAATAATGATTATAATCTGATAATAAATCGATGAGGAAAAAGTAGGGGTTTATTGAATTATTAGAGGGGGAAAAAAAGATGGCTGCAAGAGGGAAGTAGTAATTTAAATTCAAAGGTAACATTTATCAGCACTACATAAATGAATTAAAATACAAAAAAAAAACAAAAAACATTTTGATGATGTAGGAAGAGCTGCCATTTCAATCCAAATGGGATATTTTATTTTTTGGTGCTGCTGGTCATCTATCATTTTTATGCTTAGAAGCAAGGCAACTGCAGAATGTAACAAGTAATTAAGCTAGCATTAAGGCAATGCAATAAAAGGGACCATACAATTATAGCTTTTGTATTCTTACTACACATGTAGCAATTATAACGGATCAAATGTGGATCACTCTGGAGGAAAAGTATGATATTTTATTTTATTAAATGCCAGTGAGTGCTCCATTCACTTCTGTAGGCTTTACCTTCATAAATAAAGACAGTTCTGAGGACTACTAAAGTCAACTTAATAACAAAGATTCATTCACAATACTTAACATTTATCTTAATTGAGAAAGCATATGATGAATTCAAGTTGAATTTTTATCAACATGGAGAGGATTTTCCATGGTCAAGCTTGATAGGCTTAAAGAGACAACATACCCTATATAAAACAACGATATATTAATATTTCATGAACATTTCAGTATTTGAACACTGGAGTAAAACTCTAAGGGGGTCATTTTTAAAGATGCAAATTCTCATTCTCAAGTGAATTCACAGCAATTTGCATCAATTTATCTACTGTGTAGAGAAGTCTGCTGTGCGTATTCGATATTTAGGGGGAAATTTATTAAAGTCAGAAAGATCACTCTGGGGCCCTTATTCACCAATGTGCGAAGTGAGCCGCGATGTGTTCGACTCACTTCGCACATTGTGTTATGTGCATACTGATGTCCTGTGCGCGGACATCAGCATGCGCATTAAAGGGATTCCCCTCCCGGCGAGAGCACTCGAGTCTCCTCGTTCTATCAATCATATGAAAAAAGGTTGTTGTTTGCTTGGACTATAAAGGACCTCTTTACTCAAGTCAAAGAATCTAACCTGAGCTCATCTGCTCTTAGTTTTGCAGCAAAGGTGCACAAAAAGAGTTACTGCTCCTGGTGATTTGCTCAAACTCAATTTTCCTTGGTTTCTTAGGAAAAAAGATACCCTGTTGAATTTCTATTGAAATGCAGTCTGGACTAGTTCTATGTAATGTGCACTATAATACCAAAACATGCAAGAACACTTGTGTGTAAGGGAATGCAAAACAGCACACTGTACCAAATCCAAATATCAGGTTATTTGTCAGTCAAAGGGGAGGGGCTTACTATTTTGATGAATTAAAACTGTACAGGTGTGCATGCTTATGGCTATTAAAGTGTGAGTTTAGAATGGACAATTTAGGATGTTCCAGGTGTTGTTGAATTACAAGTCCTAACATTCACCAACAGGGCTTTTCACACAGATAAAGGTGCCGTCAAAGGCAGAAAGACTTTGGGGACTGTAGATAAAACCCATCAGCTCTATTTGCAGAAGAAGCAAACATTTCTGGAACATACCGTCACTAAAATAATTGTTGCCGTGCACCATATGCATCAGTAATGTTTGTTCTACCCTTTTTTTTATCCAGGAATAAAAAAAATAGATTAGCAGCTAGTTTATATCCTGTAAAGAAACAGAGGTAAAGAGAATGTAAATGATCGGTTGTTTTATGCAGGCTAGGCTATTGTAAGAAGAGGTATGCCGTTAAATTCAATTGGATGTGTACATTTGAATCGCTCCTCTCTTGACTGAAATTTGTTACATATGCTTCAAGTAATCTCACACGGAGTTCCCCACTGAGCCATCACTTTCTTACAGTCTCCCACTGTTTTGTATCTCACAAATGCCCCTCAGACATCTCTATCTCACAGCTTCTGCGGCACGCTCTCTTTAACGGTCTACTGCCAAACTCCTTGTCATATCTCTTTACCTACGTCTAAACAAGATGCCTATATCCTTCATTGCCTGATTCTAAGATCTTGTTTTGACAGATTTATGCTGAACTCTCTGCCTCTTCTACATTCATTTATTGTCAAAGGAAATGAAATAAATTAATGTTACCCATAATTCACTGGAGCATATGTGTTATTGCAGAAAACTGACCAATAGGAGTCAAAACTGAAAAATATTTCTTCAAGTCAGCTCCAAACGTTGTTTGATAAACACTACACTTTTTCAAATAAAACCAAAGCCCTTTTCTATATATGCCCCACCCATTTTATAATTTTAATGTGTACCTCTGGTGAACTTTTATATGTTGGAACTATTCAAGAGTCACCATTTCTACTAATTTATATTTTTTGGTAACTCCAATTAGTGTCCTTGGAGCTCCCTCTTGTGACTTATTATATTATGAGCTTTGTTATTGTGTTACTTTTCATAGACAATATCATGGCCTATCTAGTGGTGATATAGGCAAATTAGGTCCCATCCTAGCACATATAAGCTTGTGTAGTGGGTGGACCCAGTGCCGGCTCTGCCATTAGGCAGAGTAGGC
>WMED01019354.1:0-12453 GCA_019650415.1 Pipa parva | reverse complement strand
CAATTTAGAATTCTGGAAGCACAGATTGAGCACAGTACCAGCATTTCTGTATTTACCCTGGTATGTTTTGCTGGTTCCAAGGGCATCCGCAGGTTGGGGGGGCAATGGTTAGTAAGCACCCCTCTTGGACGGCTGGCAGGCCAGAAAATCGGGCACATAGGGAGTAGTTCTAACTTCCTGATACATCCATCTGTTCTACCCTATCTGCCTAATGGTTATCCAGAAGGACAGAAGGGCACATTGGGAAGATTAGAACTACACCTGATTTATTGGGTGCCATCATAATGTTTTTGCACTGCCCCCCCCCCCCCCCCCCCCCCCTTTGTATTTTCTCTTGTGGACACCCATGATTGGGTCCGTCCATCCATGGGTTTCCTCTGTGAATAATTCACATGTCATAATAAAGCTGGTTCTAGTACTACTTAATTCTACTGAATCCCTGATTGCTAGTCTGACTGTCTCTTTCATTTAACTTGCTACATCTCTAACATAAATTCTGTCCTTTATTGGGGCTGCCCCAGTGCCAGATTTACATCTCAGGATGTGAATTCTGTGGGAATTAAAACATAGCAGATTTTTAGTTCAGCATTTTTTAGCTTATGGTGTAAGGGAATAACTTCACTTACCTTGTAAACTTTGAGAAAAGAAAAGTCTAAACGTACGTTGGTCTTGCTCCTGAACTGTTTGCTACACTGCCACATGCTTTTTTGAGCCTAGCGCAAATGTAGGACTGCGTGAAGGATGCTGTTTATTCACACTGGCACTTTGATTGTGGCATCTTATTTAAACCGATATCCAAGAGCAACAAGAGGCAGTGTCACTACTGTGATACCAGGGAGGGTATTGTATGTGGGTTGTTATGGACTGTCATGCTCTCTGCACTTAGTGGAGGATATTAAGGCTGGACTATTGATATTCTACTTTAACGATACAGTCTCTTTTAGCCGCTGTGTACAGGATGCTGTTTTTACACTAAATGCTGTTAGCACTTTATTTATTCAGTGATACTTTTCCCTGTGGGGCAGTTCACTCCAGAGCTTTTTGCATGATTAATATATTGTAACATTTGGCTACGTTTAAGGTGATTGTTGTCTCACTATTTAGTAGCTATTTTATTCTAATCCTGCTTTGGTGTGACACTTACATATATTTTCTCTCCCCCTTTGAATCCCTTTTGATAAGATATATGGTCATTTTAGTATTTAATCTACAGCACACATTTTAAGATCCGTTTATAGGGTTTGTGGATCTATTTAATCAGTAGGCATGTTTTGTCACACTCTTTCTCTGCCTTCATATTGAATACTTGTTCCCACCCCTCTTTTTTTAATTTTAAATTGTATGTTTCACTTTGGTCTGTAACTGGTCTGTTTTAATTTATCAGAGATCTGGCACCCACCCTACTCAATTTGAGTGTTGGCTATTTATATGTAGTGGCGAGTTGGAAAAAGTTTTTGACTTTGTTTAAAGGGTATGAAAAGTTTGAATTTAACATTTTTTATATCTGACATGTATGCACACAGAAAGCCAACCTAAACATTAAAATGTAAAAACAATCTTGGGATCAGAAGTACTTGCCTCTTGTTTAAACAGCCCTGTTCCCCCTCCCATTCTGTGTACAAACTCTTCCTGTGCAGTGCTGATAATCCCCGCCCCATGAGTGACATCACTCACTGTACAGAGAGTGAAATCCTTTTCCCTTCTCCTTATCTAAAAAGCCTGTTCCTAACCCTGAGCATGGGCAGATAAAAGCTGTTTGATCATCTCTGTGGTTGGCTGTGGAGAGAGGAAGTCAGGGAAATTAGGGGGTGTGGCTAAACATAGCAGGGAACTCGTTCACAGGGACAAAGCAGTTACAGGGGGATATTGAGGCCTGCTGAATTAAGTGGTGAATCAGGAGTTTCTTAATTGCTATATTGTTTGACATTTGGTAAATAGATCTTTCTTTATAGACAGAGTTTATATACCCTTTAAGATGTGTGTGTGAGAAAATTTGCAGATAAGACACAATATAATGAACACGGGACTGCAGGAAAAGGAAATCTTAGCTCTGTAAGGCTGCACAGATCATCACAGGGTCTTTTAAAAAGAAAATCTAATAATCAAAGGCTGAAAGATGGCAATATTTCCAGCAACAGTTTTACTTTGCTAAATTGTATTTGTATGAAAAAAAAGAAAAGAAAATGTGCTACATAATTATTTACCAGTAGGTGTCATCATTTCCTTAAAAATGTGGTTTATTTTTTTAGTATGGAAAAACTAAATTCAAGCAGTTTTGCCAATTATAGTAAATGTATTCTTTGGATATTCTGATTGATGCTGCTGACAGGAGCCTAGACATCCGTTTACTATTTGGAAAGTAGAATGCATAGAAGTTATGGGGCGTGCTTCCATCCAGGCTAGGGATTGCTAAAATAGTGATCACTTAACAAATCAAAGTAAGGGTGACCAACCACATAATATACATAAATATTGTCTTAATACTTACTGATATACATCTCCAGGGGGTTAAACTGTGGAGCAGGAGAAAGGTTATCTGACACAGCAGTCTTTTACACTATAAAACAAGAAACACAATGAATCCCCAAATGATCCCTAAGTAATCTGGATATGACAGGTGGTCTTCGCTAGTTCATATATAATCCACAGGAGTTTTAAAGTTAGGGATTGCAGGGGAAGATAATGGCAGACAATGCAGACTCTCACTGTGGCTGAAACTGACAGGGATAAGCTGCTTCTAACACACGTTGAGGAAAGTGTGCATTTTCCCATACATGCATGATTTATGAGAATTTACCACTTCCCCAGATTTGCACACATTTGCAAAGATTATTGGGGGTTATTCACTAAGGTGTGAATTCGACTGTCGAATTCACAAACAGCGGATTCCCATAGCAAATCCGCGACAATTTCCCCATTGTAAAATTGCAACAATTTTTTAATGTTAAGATTGCGACAATTTTCCCATATTCTCATTATAAAGACGTGTCTGCGATAGTAGCAGTCTATTGCGACTGTCTTTATCTGGCGAATTCACACCTATATGCAAGAATTCGGACATTAGTGAATAACCCCCTATTATTTTTTTACAGTGTAGGGATTTCTCCCACATCATCTGCCTATCTATGTACCACTTGGAATCTATTCACTGCAAATGTGACTAAAATCAGAGAATTTATCATATTAGGAAATGACTATTCACCAAGGCATACTGGCAGGAGTACGCAGAATTAATTTTCCCAAATGAAAGTAATGAATTGGGGGATTAAGGCATTTTATAAAATGTGGAGAACAATTGTCTGCAGCTGAAATGCATATAAAATCAATTGTTGGAAAGTAAGTTATGGGTATTGTTTCTTCCTGTCCAGCGTGTGTCCTGTTTGTTTCCTTAACCCAGCCTGTGGATCCCAGACGCTCCCGCAGCAGAAACTCCAGGCCCCCAAAAGGGCATCAGTAAACTCTGGGAGTTGCTGGGCTCTTCAGCAATCTGGAGAAGTGGTCCCAGGTTTCCTATCTTCCACTACAACGTGTCAGCTGACACTGCTATGCATAGACCAAATTACCTAGCCAAGGGTTAAATACCAAGTCTCCATACCAAGTCTATTTCTCAAAAATGCTATCCTGTTTACAATCTCACAAAAAAAAAATACTTTGGCATCAAGTTCATGATCCGCTACTGATTGATTCACAGATTAACCCTTACCATACACAGCCTTTTTTTTTTTTTTTTGTATGTCTTGGACCTTTTGAGACTGACTAGTTTATTAGAATCAACATAGAATTCATCCAAACTATAAAGACTGCCATGAATGAAGCAGAATTGTTAAGCCTTAATGCATTATATTGATGCACATCTCCATGAATGAGTTATATTAGAACTCCTAGAAGGTACGTTGAATTGGCTTCAAGGATCGTTATCTGTATGTTGCTGCTTCCTGTTCTGATGTGCAACCTCTCCAACACCTCTCCATTTTTAAATGTGATAATAGTTATATTTTATCTTCTGGTATTGCAAGAAATAACAATCTACCATTATATGGACAGTGTTTTTTTTCATA
This sequence comes from Pipa parva, assembly GCA_019650415.1. NCBI lineage: Eukaryota > Metazoa > Chordata > Amphibia > Anura > Pipidae > Pipa > Pipa parva. The sequence continues at coordinate 8,395 of WMED01019354.1, read as the reverse complement.
ATCAGCAAAGATTTATCTTACAGTAATATCAAGATGCAATAATTACTCTTTAAAAGTCTGGTTGCATTATAAATGCACAGGGAACTATCACTATTAATGGTAGAAAAAAATATAAATTAGCCTATGTAATAACACATTTGGACAGCCATATTCTTGGATGCATTGGCCACATTTTGGAGAGCTCACTTTTATGACATTCTAACAAAGAGGTAATCTGTTTTTCAAACTGGAACATTCTACAGATGGCGTCTATAACTCAATCACTGCTAGGTTTCTAGTTGTTACTACTTTGAACAACAGTATAGTACTAGTGTAACTGCAGTTTCCTACATAAAACATCAGCGGAGAACTCAGAGCAGAAGAATGATTACAGAACCACCTTACTAGATTGTATGCCTCTACAGTAAACAACTACAGATGGTGTCTGAACAAGATTCACTGCATACAGCTATAGCATAGAGTGTCAGACAAGTTAATGTTGGCACTGGTATGTTCCCACTGTCTAATGTTAGTATTTTACTATCACTTTAAAAACTATTTTTGTTGTATTCACTATTAATACCTTTCTCTTCTAAAGAGATACTAAAGCAGGAATGACATGCTCTGCATGTGTTTTAGGCACCAAACCACACTTATCAATGTCTAAAGAGATTTCCTTGCTCCAAAATATACAGTACTTGATAAACATGGATGTGTTTACTGAAGTATTCCATCCATTCTGAAGTATACGGAACAAAATATTTATAACTCTAGTTCTATTTTTACTCATTTGTTTAGTAAGAATTGATTTAACAGAAATCTACTCAATTCAGCGTGTTCTTCATTAACATGCTCATTTACTTTTTAGATCAATATATATTTAGCAGCATTAATACTCCAATGACAAGCTTTCATAAGGGAAAAAAAAATAGTTTTGTACCTAAAATCAAATAACATCAAGTTATATTTTAATGAGTCTTAAGTATGAAAAATGAAAGATTTCACTCCCACGTGTTACATAACAATATAACTGAGTGTTATAATAAAGGTGTCATTGTAGATCATCATGTATTGAGCTTAGGGAAATAAATTAAATTTTGCTTCCAAATTAATGGTAGCCTCTAAAATTACAGATAACAGAACATTTCAGTTACTGACAATTGAGTTTTAGTATGAGAGATTCATAGTATAATTTGTGATTTGAAGATGTATTTACTTATTAAATGGGTTGTTCACCTTGGAATCTATTTTAGTAAGTTATAGTATTCTAAGAAAGCTTTAAGTCAGTCTTTTTTTGTCTTTGTTTTGCTTCACAATGTAATCTGAGGCTTGATTTTTTTTATTTTTTTTATTATTTATAATTCCTATTCACTCCTCTTTCTGTTCAGTCTGTACTTAACCCTGTACTTGGTGGCTTGGTTAATTTACCCTTTCAACCAGACGATCATTAAAATATAAACATGAGCCACGGTGTGTAAACATGAAATAAAAGTATTAAGCAATATGAACTATTAGTATCTGGACAATAGCTTTGCTTCTAGGGATCCCTGGGTTACAATAAGGACAAATTGTAGATAAAGTTCTCTGATTCAGCTAAACATTTATAAAACAAATCTTTACTTGAATGGAAACCCTAAGTGGGTGCTTTTCTTGGAAGAGACATCTATTTATATGTTTTGAAAAGAGCAACCATTCCCCCTTATGAAAAAGATTCTTGGCAAGAACAAATTTTCTTCAAAGCCTGAGCCAAAAGTCACTATGAAGGAGCAGCAATCTCCAGAGGTGCACATGCTCCAATTAAAGGAGAACTGTAGTCAGATTACATCTTTATATATGCTGTACTATACCTTAGTGAGAAGCATTTCTCCCCAGTAATTGTTTCATCTAAAGCAGGATGATATTTTTTAGGCAGCATTTCAAAACTCCTGCACCAAAAAATGTGTGTGATATAACTGCTATGAAGAAAAATCTGCCTGACTACTATTGGTTAAACAGTATGTTGACATTTTGGCCTTATTAGCCATGTTTTGTTTACATTCCTGGAATGCAGGAGATTACAGAAACTTGGGCTTAGGAAAGCTAACTTGTGGGAATGTGTTAAGTAGTAAGTAGTGCAAAAATGTCCAGGGGAGGGTACCCTTTCATGGAAAACTGGTCGGTACATGTCACACACACATTTTCTGGTGTTGGAGATTTCCAGTACTATTTCATCTGAAGCAGGATGATTTATTACACATCTACTGGGAAATGTTTCTCACTAAGGTATAATACTGCATATACAAAGATGTAATCTGACTATAATTCCCCTTTAAAGGGAACATTAACAATATGTTAGTACTGCAATTTTAGGCAGTAAGTTTGAATCCAGAAATTTACCAACCACACTCTTCATCTAGTAGAGGCAACTGGACTGTATAACAAAAAAAGTATACTTACCAAGAAGAACAGTGCCGCCTCCAGAAATATGGAATGAAACAGCTACTTCAGATGTAAAAATTGAAATTCCTGACAGTGTACTTTTTCTCTACTTTCCTTGACTCTAGAAGTTCTAATAGGTCTCTTCACCAGATATCAACCATGTTCCCTTAATTGGAATTGCACGCTTCAAGCCATTTTTGGTAAAATTAACCTGTGAACTGATGCAGATCCACTTTGCACATGTCATGCCACTGAAGAACTGGTTAAAAGATCCTCTTAGCACAGTGAGGTTAGCATTAGTCCACCCCAGGGCATGGATTGTAAGGTGCTTCAATTGTTTACACTTAACTTTCAGAAGGGAGTGTATACTTTGCAGCAAGGGAGCTTTCAGATTGTAAAACTCAGGTTGTCTCCCTACAGGTGGCATCATTTAAACTATAATGCCACATGGGGCCCAAAGGACTGGAACAGGGGAGGCACTGAAGGCTTAGTGTAAAAATTATAGAAATATAACACAACATGGTGCACAGAGGAGTGGAATTGCTGAGGCACTTCAGAACTGCTGTAAAAACATGAGAACTATAACGCCACAAGGGGCAGAGAGGACTATAACAGCTGCACTGCAGAGACACTGCAACACTTGAGATCTCAAACACTGGAAATATGGAAGCCTAAGACAAAGCCAGATGAAGACGACAGCAATGCCAGGTACATTAAAGCTCAGGAGGTAGACACCTTGATAAAGGGACAGAAACTTTTGTGAGGAGAAACTTTAGCCACTTCCTGTTGCCTAGATCTGGGACACTTTGGGGGGAATTCACTATCTTCCAAAGTGAGGTGCGTAGTCTTAGCCTCACTTCGGAAAGACTGAGATGCGCATGCTGAAGTCCTGCACGCAGTCATCAGCATGCACATTAAAGGGATTCCCGTCTCGGCAAGGCAACTCTTATGCTCTTGCCGAAACTGGAATCCCTTTAATGCGCATGCTGATGTCCGCGCGCAGGACATCAGCATGCGCATCTCAGTCTTTCCAAAGACTACGCACCTCACTTCAGAAGATAGTGAATTCCCCCCTTTATGTGAGCTGAACTACACTGTGCCTTAGGTGTAAATCTTAACGTGCTCAGTTTTACACCCCACCAAATGTTACCAAAAGATACACAATTTATGTATGTAGTGTTATTGATTTTCTGCCCTACAATATCTGGTGTCACTTATGCTAGTAAATGTTATCTCTACATTGCAACTCATTATATTTCAAATAACTTACTGTTCTGTACATAGCCCAGTTGCATTACCTAATCATCCAGTTTTATTCAACCATCATCAAAACAGGAAAGGATCATAAAATGATGTTAAACAATATTGTTTTATTTACCATCATGTGTACATTCCTTACAGATATTCCTAACAGCAAACATAAATAAAAAGTTAAAATGCAGGTGACATTGCTTGTTCCTGAACTGGATCCCAGCTCTAGGTGCAATGGATGTTTTCTAGTGACTTCACTCTTTAAAACAGAGAGAAGATGCCAAAGAGTAAGTAAGTGGATATAATGCTGCTGAGATTCTCATCAAAAACACATATATATATATATATATATATATATATATATATATATATATATATATATATATATATATATATGGCTTATTTATGAAAGGCTGTACGCATGCATACAGGTCAGTATTTGTGTCCATTCACAATATCTCCAACTCTGCTTATTCAGAAAACTCTGATGTGGCAAATTGTGATGTGATATGGTGAATCTGAGCCTAATTTAGGTGCTTGCAAAGGTCGTGGAATTTGTGTTTGCATACACACCTACTTTGTAATTCAGGTGTTCATCGCCTGTTGAAGTCTATCAAAGTAGCAAATTATTCAATGTGTACTGTGTCAAAATCAGCAGTCTGACTTTGCCAGATCAAATTGGTAAAGTAAGGTGTTGATGGCAGGGCTCCGATGTGGCAATAAAGCATGAGACCATGTGATAACATGAACAAAGTATGGACTGACATAGAATGTGATGTAATATTCACTTAATACAGTTAGTGGAACATTAGGAGGGTTACATCATTGTGCTTCGCTCAGGCTCTTATGGTTAAATCTCATTACAACATATGACTATGCATTCTACTACTGTTCGACTAACTACATTGCACTAAGCAAGAAATTGCATCGGACACTGTTTGCATCTTCTGCAAGAGAATCTGCTGCTTAGTGAATAAGGAGTAATAAGCTTGCGATGATCGGAGCATAGCCAACCGAAGTGACTAATTGAGATTTACAGAAATGGAACAATGGAAGTGAGAGAGCACACAGAAACAAACATTATAGTTAAACAACACACGTAAAGCATAGTTTTAGCTATACCAAATTAAAAGGGACTGAATTATTCTCTAGATTCCTAAAACAGTGGACTGGTACCTTATGCATTTGATCAGAATAACTCAGATTATGACAAATTAATCTTAGAAAATGGATATTTGGCTGATGGTCTTGTTGGCATCTCATTATACTACAACATATACAGACAGTTTACTTGTAATGAAGTTTATACTTTTACAAAATAAGTGCATACTTTTTGCTAAAAAGTCTATCTTTTGCAAGCATCTTCCCGTTTTTAATGGATGCTGTGAAACTGCAACAACACCTTCTGATTTATCTTTTGTAGTGTTAAGTGCGGATTGGACATGCCATAACAACTGCCAATATATTGAGGTTTGAGACTGGACAGTGTATGTTTATGATAGAATGTGTTTATATGAACATAGCAACACTTCCATCATATCTGCTGAGCAAGAAATACTAATCGCTTTGGGTATTACATTCCTCTCTATGGAAATGCAGTTATGACGGGAACACATTTTTAAATTCCAAACTTATCTTTATATTGTATATTTCCTTTTATAAAGATTTTTATTTAAGGCAAACACCACACAGATGTATTTGTATATTGGAATGATGCCAATTTAATAAGGATGAAATTAATTGTAGTAATTGTTAGAGTAAACGTAATTTTGAACAAAGCCAAGGCACTTTCTCTTGTTTCTTTTATATACACAGTGCTGCATATGTTTACTTGTCTAGTAGACATTTCAAATCTAATCCAACTGACAATTAGGACAATTTTTTTTTGTACTGTAGAATGTTGTAATTTAATGGTGACAAATAGATTTTTGATAAAGGCTAAGGTACATTTTCTATGTTTTACTGACAAAAATGATTGATTTGGATCTTCAGGATCTATAGGAATCTAAATCCATGCATGGAAAATCGAAAGGGAGGAACATTTTTAACAGGTCAAGTATAAAATCAACTAAAATCAATCTCTCAGGGTACACACACCTATCAAGGGTAAAAAGGTACACACACCAAGCACCTATTATACAAACAGCTAAGGTTTATTATAGTATCTCCTGATACTACTGAGTTGTATGGATAGTCCAAAACAATCTAATTGTCCCGCAGCGCTAACAAATTCGGATTAGGTGCAATAATTATGCCGTGATTTTTATGCAGCTTTCTCCCAGGCAATTCGCTCTTCTTCCCAATTAAGAAATCCTCCAGAAATGGTACTGTGGAGAAGCGCAATAAAGACAAAAGACAAAAAAGTGCACTATATAGTGCTTATATCTGTGGTGAAATTTTGTTTAAAAGGGAAAAACCAAATGTCCCAAAGTAAGATATGGTGTGATGATGATATATAAATGCACTCCCACCACGTGCTTTAAATATAATATGCGCTCACCAGAGATACAACAATAAATGGCCTGTAGTCACAAATTTCTGGACTCTTGGAAACCTTCTATAGACATCTAGGTAACATCCTCTCAAGACAGCATCTTGCACTCCAACAAAATCAGAAAGTATCCCATAGTGTATTAAACCTTTTAATAATGTTAATAAAAGATTAAAATCTACTCACAAGTGACAAAAGATAAATCACATTTGAAAGTCAATATCAGCTTTCCAGCATTCGCGTATCTCCTAGGGTACCTCCGATCTTCTGGGTCTGTGTATAATGAATCCGGACAGTCCTGTGTGTAATCCACCTCAACTCGACGCGTTTCAGAAAATTGCCTTTCTCATCATCACACCATATCTTACTTTGGGACATTTGGTTTTTCCCTTTTAAACAAAATTTCACCACAGATATAAGCACTATATAGTGCACTTTTTTGTCTTGAGTTGTATGGATGATGAGCTAGGCCTGTGCCAAATAAGGTTCTCCTGAAAAAACAGTAACAGGTAAAAGGAAGGTAAACCATGCACCCTACTCTCTAGTAAAGAACATAAATACAAATGAGGAAGCTTGCGACAAAAATATCTGCTTGGATCTGGACACATGGGTGTTTGTTGCATTAAAATATTTTAATGTAACCACAATTGCCTGTGATTCTTGTCTTAAATCTAATATACTGAAAGTTATTTCTGCTTTAGCTGACACAGAAACTACTTTTTAAATCCATTATTGTCAGTGGTTCCATATAAAATCTCCTCATTAGCAGGAAAAATAATCATTACCTAAATATTCTATCTATCCTGATATAGCCTTTCTCAGAGGTAACTTCCTTCACAATCTAAACAATGCAAACAGAGTAATTTAGCAAGTAACGGGATCATGAACAAAACGTGGATTTATATTGGCAAAAACAAGAGAGGGGATATTCATTAATCATCTGACAAATTGTGATTCCTCATCCAACAGTATGCCATATCTGTGTGGTCAAAAACTGGTATGAAATTCTGACAGCAATACGTATTACCAATGGGAATGTAATATAGAAACCATATGTTAAATCCTTCAAACAATAGCTTAGCTTTATGACAGCCTTCCTGAGCATTACATCTTTACGTGCCTGACGTGACAACACACTTTGTTTTAAATAAACATTGATAAAATTTAAAGGGAAAACTAGTTCTTAGACTTCTTACTTTGACCCAACAATAAACTACTAACCAGATGTACTATTATTAAAGAACCACTTCAATACACACACACTTAAGATGATTTCATAAAATGGCATTATGACAAGAGAAATACCATGCTTTTCTCCAATTAAATTTGAACCAGTTCTAACGTGGTGATGTATGATCACATCTGATCATAAGTAACAACTGGATAAGAACATATTGTTATATAAAGCCATTATACAATCACTTGCCAAGGACCTAAGCGTGTTATGTTTTGTCCTTTTTCTATAACTGTTGCTGTTAAATTTTTCTACCTGTTTGTACCTGTATATGACATGACATATATAAAACTAGATTCTCTGTAATTATTTTATTTATTAGACAAAATAGGAAAATAAGAACAAAAGTGTTCAGTACACTTCACACTGAACCCACCATTGTTTTTATTTTGCACACAGAGCAGGGAATATATATAACTGATATACTGTATATATATATCATGTTTTTTTGTTTGGTTTTTTTTTTGCTTTTCAAATACTAAAGTACTGAGGTAAGATTTGTTTACAGTACTGTAAACTAGTAGTTATTAAATGTTTATTTATTTTGTTGTAAGGTAGTCCTGTAACACGATGACCAATATGCTACCCTTTTTTAAAGGGTTGGATACACACTGGTGTAAAATCTATGCTTTAACTAACATGAAACCTTTTGTTAACAGGAGGGATACTCTTTTGGCAAAACTCAGCTATGAGCTGCTTTTAAGAAGCTACTGCAGTGTATATATCAGCTTTGCCCAACTTAAGATACTGTTTGTGAATTATTATAAAATACATAAAAATGATCCCTTTTTACAAGCACCTATGACAAGATAAGAAAATAAAGGTATGTGTAATCAGCTTCCTTGGATTTTCCTTGGCTAGGAAACTATGGAACAGTAAACTATGCCAGAGAATTTTGATATTAAATTGAAGATCTAGGGGGGTTATTCACTAAAGTCTGAATTGTTGCTTATAGGTGCGAATTCAATGTAATACTAACCGCTACAATCTCCAACTTTGTAATGAGTGTGCGGGTGCACGGA
>WMED01019353.1:0-12453 GCA_019650415.1 Pipa parva | reverse complement strand
TAATTATTTTAGTAGCCCGCCTTTGAACCCTCTTAAGCTCAACCACATCTTTCTTGTGCATTGGTGCCAAAAACTGCACACAGTATTCCATGTGTGGTCTGACAAGTGATTTGTAAAGAGGTATAATTATGTTCTTATCATGTGCGTCTATACCCCTTTTTGCACCCCATGATTCTATTTGCTTTGGCAGCTGCCGCTTAACACTGGTTGGTACAGTTAAGTTTATTGTCAACTAGAATTCCTAAATCCTTTTCCATGTTTGTTTTGCCCAGTATTTTTCTATTTAGAAAATAATATAGACATGCATTTCTGCTTCCCATATGCATAACCTTGCCTTAATAAGGGCAGGTTTGCTGGAAGTAGAGAGTTAAGAAAGTTAAAGAAGGCCTAAAGTGCTGAAAATCAGCCCTGGTATTGGAACCCTAATACCGCTTCTGTGCTCGTTTGCATCAGCGATGAAGGAGAGGAGGTCAAGCTGTAGCAGTATTGGGGTTTCTAAGGGGGGAATTCATGAAGCTCCGAAGTGAGGCGTGTAGTGTTCGCCTCACTTCAGAACAACTGACATGCGCATGCTGATGTCCGCGTGCAGGACATCAGCATGCGCATTTCAGTTTTTCCGAAGTGAGGCGAACACTATGCGCCTCACTTCGGAGCTTCATGAATTCCCCCCTAAAACTGCAAAATAAAGGTTAGCTGATACAGGAAGCATCAGGGGACAAAAGACCTGGATTGGTAAGTATAATTGGACCACCCAGGCCGTTTCACCCCTAGATCTACAAGCACTTGAGTTCTCCTATAAATTGCATCAGGTATGTTGAATTTGTAACCACTTTAGAGACTGACAGAGGATGAGTGGTTGGAGAAAAATATTTTAAATATATATGTAGCCCTTATAAACTGGAACAGACTGTGGATAATTCAAATCAGGAAATGACCACAGTCAATGCAGGATGTAATGAAATGGGTTTGAAATTTAAAAAGTAAAAAAACATTAAAGGGAATTTAGCTCTGGCTGTAGGTGGAGAAGACCAGTAGAATCGCCAAAAGGTTTAAAAAGTTATTACTGCATTTAAAGGGCAAATTTGTAAAACTGAGTGAAACTAGTATATAAAGGAGGGTTATGTGTATACATATTATTACAGCTACAAAAGTCACTAAATTAAATATAAGAGGAAGAGTTCATGAATACTTTTAGGGACAGCAGCCTGACAATATTTTAACAGAACATAAACTGCAACATCTTAGTTATTAGTGATCACTGAATAACCTGCATAGTCCAATCAGATAAGAGCAAAGTGTCTCTATCGGGTCAAGCGGGGTGGAGCTACAGGTGTAAAATTTAATTAATTCTAAGGGCAAAATTTATTAAAGGCGAAACGATCGCCTGAAGTTAAATTCCGATCGCCTGAAGTTAAATTCCGATCGCCCGAAATGAAATTTCGAGCGATCGTTCGAAATTCCGAATGTGCGCTCGGAATCGATCGAAATTCCTATCGTGCGATCGGGAATCGATCAAAATTCCGATCGGAATTCCGATCGCTCGGTAAAAATAATACGGTCAATACATTTCGCCCAAGTAGGTTACAAAAAATAAAAACATTGGAATAGAAATTATTATAAATATATTATATAGTGTATATTATTATATATAAATGTCTCCTTCCTGGGTCCACAAAAAAAAAAATATTGAAAACATCTGCTAATCTCTAAACAGTCTGCTGAAGCAGTCATCCAGGGGCTTATTCATGAGAGCGCGAACAGTTGTGTCGCAAACTTATGGAGCACTTCACATCATTTTGCATTCACGTGTACAGGTAAGTTCCCTATTAATCAAGAGTCATGGGGGTTATTCACTAAAGTGAGAATTCGACTATCGATTTCCTTAGCAAATCCGTGACAATCTCCCCATTGGAAAGTCGCGACTGTGGCAATTTTTAAAGTTGCGATTGTGACAATTTTCCCATAATAAAACTGCATCTGTGATAATAGTCTCATTATAAAGACGTGACTGTGACAGTAGCAGTCTATTATGGCTGATTTTATCTGGTGAATTCACACCTATAGGAAACAATTTGGACTTTAGTGAATAAGAGTCTGTTGCAGTAGTGAATTTGGCAAGGGATATTGTGTTGCATTAGCCAGTTTTACTTTGCCAGAATTTGTGAATAACAGACGTTGAATTCTTTGTTTGATTAATTAGCCCCTCAATCTTTATAGCAGCATAACATTACAATGTCAATAGTATATGAAACACTTTTGCTAGCGGGTTAGGTCAAGATTTGTAAGTGTAAGTACACACAAGAAAGAATTTGTCACATTATCTTTATATCTTGGATTAGTGAAACCCTATGTGCATTTAACTGCTCTAATGTATTGGGTGAAATGTAATAAACTCAGAAAAGCCCTATTTTGTTTTTACAAGTTTATTCCCGCGAGCTCTTGGAAGTTTCTTGCTGTAAATATCCCTACATTTTTTTTATCGATATTTACCGAAACTTTTCCATCAAGTTTTTTTGTTCGAATTTTTTCGATGGAAAGGTAGCCATACTTTACATTAGAAAGATTGAAAAACTCGACCGAAAGTGTCTGTCGGTAAATATCGTGTGATATTTACTCTGACAAACAAGATTTTGTGGGAATAAACTCGGAAAAGACGAAATCGGGCTTTTCCAAGTTTATTAAATTTCGCTCCACTGGTGTTTTATAAGTTGCTTTAGCTACCAACATCAGTTAAGGAGGCAGGTCTAGCTACTGAAAAAAACACACGGAGGCTGATATTTCTATAAAGGGGACAGAGTTACATCATTAAATAAAATGTATAAAGGTTCATGAATCATACTCCCCTACTACAAGTAGGATTCCTGTCACTCACCCTTAAGCATGTTCTTTGGTACTTTGTTGCTGTGACAGACACTTGTGCAATCATTTTAAATAGAATGCGATAAAACCTTTCCTAAAAACTTTGTAACCAAGTATAAAAGATAAGTGAGTTTATATGCATTTGTGTGTATGTTATTAATTTAGATATTTCTTAAAAACTCATGTCATATAAACATACGTTACCTGCAGATCTACGTCTAAAAGCATGCAAACATCAATGTGGTTAAATTAATAGTGAACATGGAACTGCACACCTGAAGAAGGAAGAAATGGAAGCAGATGCAGTTTCCATTGTCTGAGCTGTTTACCAGGAAAATCTCCCTTAAATTTTAAAGGGGAACTATAGTCAAATTACATCTTTACAAATGCAGTGATATAACTTAGTGTGAAGTGTTTCTCCCCAGTAGGGGAAAGCTAACTTGTGTGCCGGCGTTACATTACACATTAGGCAAAAATGTCTGGGGGAAGGTACCCTTTCATGAAAAATTTTCACATCACGCATACATTTCCTGGTGCGGAAGTTTATCAGTGCTCTGTAATAAATCATCCAGCTTCAGAACAAACAACTACTGGGGAGAATCGCTTCTCACTAAGGAGGTAATTCAAGAACGATCGAACTTACCTTGTGATGCCTCTCACCACTTCGCCGAGTCGGGTACGCGCTCCCTGGTCTCCTGCAAGCGGAGATCAGTGAATGCTTTAAAGGTACTTTGGCTCACCTCGCGACCACTCGAGTCGCCTCGCCAAGCCGAAGTACCTTTAAAGCGTTTGCTGATCTCCACTTGCAGGAGACCAGGGAGCGCGTACCCGACTCGGCGAAGTGGTGAGAAGCATTGCAAGGTAAGTTCGATCGTTCCTGAATTACCCCCTAAGGTAGAGTACTGCAAATGTAAAGATGTACTCTGACTATAGTTCCCCTTTAACCAGGGACTCGATCATTTAATCACTATCCTAGCAGAATGGAGAAATCATTAGAATTAAACATGCACATATTAAAAACAAATAAGAAAGTGGAGGTTAAAAAACCATCAGGCTGGGTGAGTTTGATAGCAGGTAGTTACAGGAAAGAAATCCAAAAACACAATAAGTATTTGCATAGATCTTTGAGAGTTAAACTAAGTTCTAATCAGAGAACACTACGCTTTACCGACTTTGGATAATATCTCATTCAAACTGGCAGGTGTAACATTTTTACTTTGACTGGCAATTGGTTCTGGATGAAGTGAGCAGTAAATGAACTAAATTTCAAACTTCAGAGAGTTCACAAAGAGTAGGTGGCATCACATCTGAACAGGAACCATGTCCACGAAAAGTACACCGTATCACAAAAGGATTTCATGCTGTCGACATCATTATTTATGATATTATAGTACATGGAAAAATATTAATGAACTTGATACGAATGTGTATGCTTTGCCTGAATCCTGACGAAATGCACACAGATGTACTTAGAGGTATCCTATTTAATAATCAGAGAGGGTCCAAAACCAGATCTGAAGAAACAGATGCAGTTATAAAGTTGCTAATGTTAACAATTAGGGGAAAAAATTACAGACTGTGATAGACATGAATATTTACTTAGCGAAGAGCCTTTCTATGGAACAGGTTGAAGCCACTAATGATAAAGGAAACTAAATTAGGATTCCAAGACTGAAAATTCTTTACTGATTGGAACAGTCAGACCGAATTAAAAGAAAATACATTTGATTATCCTAACACCTTTTTTGTAAATATGATTTATTATCAATTTTTGAAAAAAGTTAAAAGTTACCTGTAATGAAGTGCTATACAGCATTTCTGTGTTGCAATCCCCACCCTCCAACAGCGCCCGGCATCGCCACTTCCTAGAGGTCACATGGAGAGCGTGCAGGTCATACAGGGAGGACACATTGATGATGTGCACGCTCTCCATGAGACTTCTAGGAAATGCCAATGCGCTCCTGATAGGGATCTCCTGATTAGGACGCCGTAGAGTCGCCGGCGCTGTTGGAGACTTGTGAAAGCAACATGGAAGTACTGTATAGAACTTCTTTAGAGGTAATAATTGTAACTTTTTGAAAACAAAAATTGATAATAAATCATATTTACAAAAAAGGTGTTAGCATAAATAATAAAATGTATTTTTTTTTAAATTTGGCCTGACTGTTACTTTAAAGTGCTGATGATCACAACAGCAGACACACTACTGATATTCTCTGATATGCTGTGGTGCAAGGGGATGTGCTAAAAACAAGGCTTTCATGAAGCTGATACCAATGATTCAAGAGGAGATTTACAAAGGAAGAAAGTACATTATTTAATCCAGGACTATTTACACATGTAAAACCTGTTGATCAGAGAAGCATAGACTATTTATGGGTAACAGCAGAGAAGGATTAAGACACAGTAGAGCCCTTTTTTACTGTACCTTGCTTTGGGATCTTCATTAACATTACTGCCTTTTATGCTTAAAATAGGGTGTGATCACACTAAAGTGAGGCTCTAGGCCAGGGGCGGGCAATTATTTTTCTCATGGGGCCAAGTGAAAGGTTTGGGTGGTTTTAGAGGGCTAGAGAGGTGTGCCTAGCTTGCCAGCATCCATTGGCCAGGTCTATTTAACTACATGGCTGCTGTCAGTAAATAGTTTTACAAGTGCAGTATTTCAGTAATTTCTATATCTAACCAAATTGATTTTTTTTTTTTTTTTTAGTTTTTGGTGTTACAACAAAGATACATCACAGTCTCTTATGACCAACAAAAAGAAAAGAAAAAACCCCCAATCCAGCATTGGTATTCTGACCACAAATAACTGAGGACAACGAAAAGCAAAATATTAAAGGTGGTAAGTTAATCAAATAAACATAAGCCAAAGAATATTAAATCCCTCTTTAGAGAGATCCCAGAAAGGGATTCACTTGAAATAAAGAGATTTTCTGATTATTACAATAGATATTATGAAGCTAAGGAGAACCTGCAGCAGGCTTGGTAGTAGCAGATATCAAAACAATACTTTAAGAAACAAAACTTGGATGGAACTATCAGAACACTTTAAGATATGATCCAAGTATATTCTATGGTGCAACACAGCCCAATAAAAACACTTATGAAAATCAAGAATGGGACAGAACAATTGCCACAGAGACAGGGTAAAAATTTGCAAAAGACATTCCAGAATGTTGAGGTTGAGATGGTTGTGCCAATAGTATGTGATGATAACAGTCTATATATTGAGCATATTATACACACGTCTATATTGAGCATATTATACATAAGATACACACGTTTGAAGCACTTGTATAATATCTTCCTATCTTCCAGGGATTTGGGGGCCTTTTTGGGAGATGGATGATGGTTGCTTAGTATATATTTAACAGTTCTTCTTCAGATTGCCTGATACATACCTTGGGGAAGACCTTGACTCTTGTGACCTTATTTCACCCAATAACAATGTTAAAATTTGCCACTATTGAGGCAGCAATGAGGCTTTTGAAAGTCATTCCTGGGTGAATGGCAAGATGGTCCTACTATTAGAATGCCTGCTCCTCCACCTGACCATTAGCAATACCAGAACTAGCATCTGATACCCCTGGGGTGGGTATAGAAGGAGGGCAGACTACTTAGGTGTAGCTGGTACTAGTGAGGACCTGCATTGGAAGAAGACTTCCATTTTTTGTCTCCACCAATTAAGGGAAGTTTTGCTTGTTTATCTGTCTTCTAAATAACACACTGCTGAGAGAATACTTTGCCAACTGTGATCTACAAGTAAAGAGTGTAAGATATCTAGGAATAATTGACCTAAAAAAGTGTTTAATGAGAGACAAGACTTTGGTCTAAATGTAGGTTGAATTGGCATCATTTTATTGGGTTTTGTGCCAAGATCTGTCATAGCATTAGATTGTTTTTTTATGTTGGTTTTGTTTTTGCTTTTCATTCAAACACACAAATACAAAACCAAATATTAAATGATCGGTTTTCTCTAGGCATAAAGTGATGGAAAATTCAGGGATTTTAGGCAAAAAAAGACAATTTAAATCATTCAGTAAATCAGACTTTGCCACTTCATAATTATGCCTTTGTCTAATTTTGTAGATCATGCAAAGTCCTGGGGTTACCTCTAGGGACTAGCTGCTGCTATCTTTTACCTATTGTTTTTTGTATTTATTCATTTTTTATATAGCGCTGTTATATTACACAGCACTTTACAGAGAATCACCATTCAATTCAGTCCCTGCCCGAAGAAGCTTACAATCTAGTTTCCCTATTCAGTCACACACACATAGACAGACACAGATGTATGTTTTTGAATTGTGGAGGAAACTGGAGTGCCCGGAGGAAACCCACGCAGGTGCGGGGAGAACATACAAACTCCCTGCAGATGAAGTGCAAGGTGAAACTGAACCCAGGCAGTAGTGCTAACCACTGAGAAAGAAGGGAAATATATTGTATTCCCTCTGAGATGGCTTGTAATACATGTAGAAGTGTGTGATACATTTAGGAACCTTTAATGAGGTTGTGTAGTCATGCTTTCTCCATACTTGACAAAGCTCAGTTTAATTAAGGTGTAGGGGTAGAAGGGTATGAGGAAATAAAGCTGCAGGTGCAATTAAAGGTGAGTGAGCCTGTGAGAAAGAGTGGTAAAGTCCTTGAAAGCACTTTGAGGGAGGGAGACCTTCAGTGGGAGAAGGAACCCTGAGGGTCTTTCCAAGTTGAATAATGCTATGGTTAGTGTGTTTATGATAGATTGTTTAGAACTCTGGTATATGCAGTGGTAGAAGTCTTACAGTTGTCCCCTAATTTCAATTCTGTCACTCCACAAAAGATTAAGTGTGAAAGAACTCCTGATTCACACCTGATCAAGTCACAGAACTCATTGAGGGCTTGAGAATTCAGCAACTGTCTTCATTATTTAAATGCAGTGTATCTGGGACTTTAAAAAATTGCTTTATTGGATGAACTTGCAGAAGAGATTTGATAAGTGCTACATGAGTACTCTATAGCATTCTTCATAATGCAATAGACTTTCAGAGAAATAAATTAATTCTAGAAAGAGACCCAGAAGATATTTTAGGAGATATAGCCAACAGATAAAAGAACTAATTAAAATCCTTTTGAGACACCGAGACCTTTCATAAATGGAGAATGACATCATAGATGCCATAACTAGTCTACTGAATGGCATCTAGGAGAATTAAAACCCTTAAGGGATGACTTGCGCATTTTCATTGCCAACAACCAAAACAGACATTCAAAATGTGAAATGGAAGTAAAAGTGCCTTTAGATGCAGCAGCTATCTGACTTGGTGTGCATGATTCCAGTGAAATATTATGTTAATTCAGTACTCTGAGAAATGATCAGGTTCCTTACTCACTGTTTTTCCTGGGGGTAATATACAGTATGTAACAGTAGAAAGTGTATATGGACAGAAGTCTACAAGTTCTCAAATATATTGTTTTTATTGAAAACAAATTAGATGGCACAATGGAATGACATGTGGATGCAGATATCTCTACAGTTTTTCTTTTTTAGCAGCCAAGAAAAAAGTACACCAACTAAAGAGCTATCTTCATATAAGAATCCTAATATGTGTAGGATCTAGTGTATATGACCTCTTTAACTTGAAGGACTTATAGAAGATTTCAATTCTGCATAATTCATATAGGGAATTCATGACCAAGAATGCTTATTATCAGAGCTTTTTAATGGTCCTCATTACTTTGGAATATGCTCTACATTATATTCATCTAGGGTGTATGAATAATGAATGCCTGTTATTTAGTCTGAGAAATATCTTTTATCACACACTGAACCAAAAGAATAATGATATTAGGAAAATGTGCATGTATTGATTTTGTATATAACAGAGACTTATTCTGACTACATTAATATAAGTTATACTTTGGGTTAGTGAACAGCATGAATGAGCACATGCTGGGATATTGGCGTTTTCCCTGGATTGCACTGAAACAAGAAAGGGGGCTTGCAATAAAATGGTGGAAATATGGACAAGTGCTGCCATCCATAGCAACCAATCAAACATTCAGTTTCATTACCATCACCCTGCTAATCTGATCAAAGCTTTTTAATGAATTGTTGTGATGTGTTACTGCACTAGCTACGTCCACCACCAGTTAACTAACAAGAACTAGTTGTATTTTGTCATTTCCATTTCCTCTTTTTTACTATTTATCCATTAATAATTTCCCAACAGGACAGATACAAGCAGAAGTGTATAAAATAACTTCTTGGTGGGGCTGTGAAATGATGTGTGCTGAACGGTGAAAATTTTGAAATCATTTTGAATAATTGGAAAATGAGTGGAAATTATAATGCTAAAACAGTATACATTGAAATAACGTCCATGGTGTTTTTATCTCCTCCCGGGACTCGTGTGGATTTCTGCTGGATACAAATGTTCCTAACACAACTCAAAAACATACTAGGTGAATTGAAGCCTGTGTGTGAAGGTGTGTGTGTGATTGTGTCAGGAAACTAGATTTTATGCTCCATGGACAGGAACTGAACTGAATGTTAAATTAATATGTAAAATGATACATTGTTAATAGATGAAAATAAGATTAAATTGAAGGAAGATTTCATGGTTCTCTAGTGAAGGAATCAGTGCTAACATACCCATCTCAGACCCAGGAAGAATTTATTTACTACAACTATCCCTACCTTTGGTTATACTATAGGGTTTCTCCCGAATTCAATAGGGTTTCCCCCTTCTACTGAAAGATCTTGCCTTGAAACCTGCTCAGATGCCAGGACCATCTCAATCACCTAAAACTGTAGAAAACACAGTATGAGTTAAAGGAACAGTCCAGCCGGAAAAAAAAACCCCATTTATTTATTTATGCTAATTACCATATGTTATTAAATACAATTTATTATCAATTTTTTTAAAAAGTTAAAATTCTTAACTGAAAAGAAATGCTATACAGCACTTCCATGTTGCTAACTCCATCTCCAGACTCACGATTCACCTGATCCCTCTCAGGAGTGCATTCTTCTCCAGCCACGCTCCTAGTGTAGCCCCGCATCGGCACTTCCCAGAAGTCACATGGGAGAGCGTGCACGTGATCAATGTGTCCTCCCTGGATGACGTGCACACTCCCATGTGACTTACAGGAAATGCTGATGCAGGGTTCACTAGGAGATGAATGGACTCCTGACAGGGATTGGCTGATTTGGGAGTCTGAAGATGGAGTTTGCAACATGGAAGTGCTGTGTAGCACTTCTTCACAGATAAGAATTCTAACTTTAAAAAAAAAAAAAAATGTGATAATAAATTGTATTTAATATTGTGGTAATTAGTATAAATAAATAAATGTGTTTTTTTATTTATATTCGGCCATAGTGTTCCTTTAGGCAATTGCATTACACTGGACTTTTTATTAGTAATATCTTATATTTTACCACCAGCCTTGTAGCTTTGTATTATGCTTAAAAAAAAGAGATTTCCAATTTTAAACCAGAGCAGCACATGGCTGATCGGTAAAGCCTTGATAAAATCTGAGCATTAGCTCCAAAAAAAAAGATGTAATAGCAGCGGAATTGTGAATAATTCTATTGTTTACAACTCCAGAAAATTGCTCATCACTTTGGAAACAAAGTGTGCTATGCACAACGATAAGGCAATTGAAGTCAGCATCACTTTAAGCAGCGCCTGAGCAGATATTACAGTTCTATGTGTTTTGTATGCTTTAAATATATCCTAACTTTTTTATATTTATACGGCATATAAAATACTACTGAAACATTCTCTAATTCAGAACCAATTAATTGAACAGTTAAAGCCATTGTATTTATCCTTGGGGTGAAATTTATCAAAGTCAGAAAGACCGCTCTCGGGCCCTTATTCACCAATGTGCGAAGTGAGCCGCGTAGTGGTCGACTCACTTTGCACATGGTGTTATGCGCATGCTGATGTCCTGTACGCGGACATCAGCATGCGCATTAAAGGGATTCCCCTCCCGGCGAGAGCACTCGAGTCTCCTCGCCAGGAGGGGAATCCCTTTAATGTGCATGCTGATGTCTGCGTGCAGGACATCAGCATGCGCATAACACCAAGTGAGAAGTGAGTCGAACACATCACGGCTCACTTCGCACATTGGTGAATAAGGGCCTCGGTCTTTCCAAGTTGATCGCGTGAGATCTTGTGTCGTTCCCTGCGAAATTAATGCGCGAGTGTTTCGATCTCGATTTTTTTGATAAAAAGGTAGCCGAACTACTAATGTAAAATATGGCTACCTTTCCGTTGAAATTTAAAAAAAAAAAAAAATCAAGATTGAAACACTCGGGCGATAATCTCGTGGGAACAACGCAAAATCTTGCGCGATAAACTCGGAGAGACCGAGAGCGGTCTTTCCGACGTTAATAAATTTTTCCCACCAGTTTGCAAATGCTGGAATTTACAAGAGATTGTAGATCTCAATCTTAAAAGTATCTAGTGCACTCTTTACTGCTCTGCAGCAGCTCAGAGTAGAGTCGCCTTCAGACAGGTGGTTGTGTCGAATTAAATGGAATGAAAATGCTAAAATTCAGGCAGAATTATTCTGTTTCAACAGAAAGAAAAAAAAAAATCAGCCATTTCTTATTTATTAAAGGAGAACTAAATGGTAATAAAAACATATTAAAAAAGTGTTTACCTACGATATAGAATAGAAGAATAAAACAGAATAGATATTTATTGTCACTAGAAAATATAATGTATATCAAGTGAGATTAGTGATGCGACCATAATACAGAAATCAATAATCGTTAATCAACAATCGTTATTGAATTTTTCATGCAAATTGGAGTAAAAAGCGAGCTCCAGGAAGAGTGAGCTGCAGTTGGAATTTTGGGCACGACAGGGAGTCAAGTTCATTTTGGACATTTATTGTTGAACTTTAATATCCAGGCTACCCCAGTGTCAGAGTGGAATGCTGGGGCCCATCAGAAAATAAGAAATCAGGGACCCATGGGAAACAATAGATCAGGGACCCATGGGAAACAATAGATCAGGGACCCACCTGAAACAAGAGTAGGAGCCTATCAGGAAACAATAGATCAGGGACCCATGGGAAACAATAGATCAGGGACCCATGGGAAACAATAGATCAGGGACCCACCAGGAAATTAGTTTAGGGGTCCACTAAGTAAAAAATGTATTTTTCTTTTCGTCTTTTTTTTCCACCTTCATTCTTTAAGACTTATTTGTATCCTACATCTGTATTTCTCTTTAAACCTTCTTTATAACTATTACCTATTAATTCCCTGAGGAATATGTTGTAATAGTGCAGACTGAAACCTCAGTAGGACCCACTAAGGGATCTGCAGTTCATTTCTGAATTTTCTTTTTTTTTTTTGTGGAAAAAGATTGAAAAGTTACATTTATAGTTTGTCACCATATTTTGCAAACTGTCGATGCATTTTGACTTTTCGCACACTTCAGCGCTATTATGCAGCGCAATGAAGTCCATGGAGAAAACTGGCAAATTATGAGAAGACCATGACATATTCAGTGACTGGGTAACTACTATGGCAAAGGAGATTTAGGGGGGAATTCACGATAGTGCGAAGTGAGGTGCGGAGTCTTCGCCTCACTTCGC
>WMED01019352.1:0-12454 GCA_019650415.1 Pipa parva | reverse complement strand
CCCGGTCCGCGGACCGGCGGTTGGGGACCTCTGATTTAGAGTACTACAGATTTCAAATGGAGTTGACTGGTGGACATTCTGATATTACATGGCTTGGTCTACAGCCTTGCAAGATGGCATTAGCTTAATTAATGTGAGTTTTGTATAAGCAAAGTTAAATAAAATTAGAGTTGGAAAAAAATGTTGCGTTTTTTCGGTGCCAAACTACACCCCCATGAAGCCACAGTGATTTTTTTTACATCATTTGCTTTTTTTAATTTTTTTTTCTCCTAGTTTTGGATCAGGCTTGAACTCTTCTTAAAAATGCATTCCATCATCACTGGCATGATCCAATATCGTATTGTAAGGAAGGACATTTTTATGTTGAGAAAACTGAAAGCGGACTTGTCAGTTTCCATGTGAAACTACCCCAGGGTATAATCTATGCAAGTTTTGTCTAAATATTCTCAACATTTGTTTATTTTTACAATAAATAGGGCTTGTTACTGTAAAAGGATACTACTGAAAAACATTTTGTTTTAGGTGCTTTTTATTTTTTAATCATATTGTTTACAAAAGAGAAAGTTGACTGCAATGTTTCCTCTAAAAGGGCCTATTATGGCAACATCAATTTTTTCGGGGGACCCTCTTCAACATCTGTAAAAGCTTCTGTAAAATTACAGCAACTGGAGGAAGAAAATGAGGATGCCATGTTTGTATTTATATCAGATTTATGGTTGGATCATGTGGAAGTAACAGAAAAACTTCACACTATGTTTTCAGGTACATCCAATTTTTACACAATAAACACATGTTCCCTTGCAGTAAGTTCTGGGGAGTTTATTATCCAGACATCAGTCTGCTTATGCTGGTTTCCTTGGAATCTATTTTAAGATGAAGGCTGCATATTGTGCACTTACTCCATTGCATAGTTTTAACAGCCATAAATCTCTGTGTTTAATAATCAATACATTGATTGTGTTCTGATCTTTCTACACTTCCCTGATAATGCTGCCAAATTCATAAATGGCATGCTCACCGAAAATAACCTAGGCACATGTACTCTTTAAATCCCAAATGTTGGTTCTTTAGATACTTTTATTGCTTTTTCTATTTATTTCTTACTTAAAAAAAAAAACAAAAAAAAACTTGTAGGTTATATTTGTAACTGGGTGGTAGAATCAAACAAAAATGACATTTGTATTTGCGTGGCAGTTCTTACTATGCAGTAATAATGTCATGTTTGTAGTTGAATTTCCATTTTTTTTTTGTAATGATTGCTTCTACTCTTTGCTGATTGCAGCCAGTTTAGGCCACTTGACTTTCTGAAGTACTTTGATTTGCTTGATATGTATTATCTTATTGTAAGTTTATAAGGTGCCTGCAGCTTGCAATATCTAGTACAAGCCAGTTCTGTTTACTTCAATAGCATTTTCTTATATTTACTTCATATCTGTAATTAGGTTTGTATTTAATCCTTGCTCAGTCTTTGGACAAATTGATTTTTTTATGCTGCCTTGATAATGTATGATACAGAATAATACTGATTTGAGGGGGATAGAAAACAGCTTACCTCATGGTTACACACTTATTTTTATCAAGCTTGTTCCTTTTTAAATAAGGTACAAGTGAATGCTAACAGTGAAAATTATCTGTGGTTTAGTGCTACTTTAGTCAAAAAAAATATTATGGTATAACCAGAATAAATGTATTATTTGGCCTTTCAGCCACTTTCTAAGCTTAACCCACGACGAAGTTTAAACATAATGCTTTTAAAAACAGAAAATACTGTTTTTCCATAAAGGTTACTCCTCAGCGCCTCCAACCTGCTTTATCTTATGTGGAAACTTTTCTTCTGCACCTTATGGAAAAAATCAAACCAAAGCATTGAAAGGTTGGTACCAATATTACGTGTTTTTGTCCAGTAGAAAAAAAATACTTTTTTAAAATCAGTGACAAAAGGCTGCCTTATTGGAAGAGACAGTAGTTGTTGAATAATTGAATGGAAACGTTAAGTATTTGTCAGAACATTATCAAAGAACAAAATCTCATATCACTCTGCAACTAGCTTATATAAATAACTTACTGTACATTCTTACAGTTTAGCATTGTAGACTCTTCAAACTCATGGCTACATAACTGCTGTGCAGGACTATGTACAAAGTGTAGGAGTTAGAGAATAGTTTTTTTGTAATTTTGGAGGCATTTACAAGGGTATTCATCAACGGGGCAATGGTTTACATAGGTCTAGTAACACCATAGCAACCAATCAGCAGTTAGAATTCTCTGGTAGACGTAAACAAGAATAATAAAATCCAGCTTCTGATTGGTTGCTATAGGTTATTAGACCTCTTTAAAGTTTGCCCGTTGATGAATTCTCCTGTTATTGAGGTTGCATTAGGCTTAGATGTGGCTATTTTCATCCTAAAGACTGCTAAATATATGCATTAGATTTATAAGGAGATGGGGTTATTTACTTATTTGTTTTATTGAAATTAGGGACATGTTACACTTACCGCTCTAGGTATCTTGTCCAGTGTTGCCTCCTGCTTTTTGTTTCAGTGAACAACTTTTCTTCTACGTGACCACAGCAGTGGTTTAATCCTTTCTCTAAGACTAATGGAAGACTAGATATTTTGCTCCCTCATGGCTTTTGTATTGACTGAATGCCTAAAACATTTTCCTATTCACTTATTGCTTGCAGACCACACAAAAATTTGGATATAATCTTTTTAGTTTTTACATTTCTATATGAGGAACTTCAAGCTGTGAGCAAGTGGTTGTTTGCCATGTGAATCCAAACGTATATCAGGCACTTGCCGCCATCATCAAAACAAAAAAAATACTAAATGCAATAAAATGCATAGTTTGATTTTAAGCTAAGGAGGCTGTTAAATGAAAACTGTAAATAAACAATAAAAATGCACCTTTATTTATTTTTTATTGCTTTCTTTTCTCCAGATTCATTTAAAGCTCTAGCAGATATCATATGTGAATATCCAAATATTCATAAAAGGTATGAACTGATATCTTTGTCATAATGTAATAGACCTTTTATTACTTTTCTTCCACCACTGGTAGGCAGTAAGCAAGCAAGCAGTTTATCAAAGTTTAATATTATTCTCTCCATTATATAAATGGAAAAGTTACATACACTATAAAAATGGGGTTTATTTTTACCTAAAAAGCTAGTACAAAAGTAGCTAGAAGTAACTTGTAAGCCTGTATAAATCACTGAAAATAAACTCTCTAGTATGGTAAACCTTGTTGGTTTCCTTAAAGGTTTCTGTTTAATATGAGCTAAGTGTTTTAGTCTTCCTTTGGAGCACTAACATACTTGAATTTGCTTACAATAAGCAACTTCAGGTTTACATTTTTTTATGCTTAAACCACTTAAAAGCAGCCCCCATTTCTCCTCCTCCTGACTTGCGATATCACAGAATAAGTGCAGTCAGTTTAAGCATCGGATTAATGCAGGAAGAATTCTGCAATCATGTGTCCTTAATGTATAAACTCTACCCTGTACCTGCAATTGCTACTGTAACTCATTTAAATATGAGCTGCATATCCTAATTGTGATAAATTGTTATCTGTAAAAGTATGGGCAATGTGTCTTTTCTAAACAGAACAAATATTGCATTTTAAGGGGGAACAGGCTGAAGACAAGTCTTTTTTAAGGGTTTTGATTATGAGTGCAGCAAGATTTTTGTAGCAAGCATAGTGCATAAGGTAGAGGATATGCAGGAAGGATTTTGATTGGAGAATCCTTCCTACAGTTTTGCAGGGGCAGAAGTATCACTGTTTCAGCCAGTGGGCCAGGGGTTGAAGTATCAGTGTTTCAGCCAGTGGGCCAGGGGTTGAAGTATCAGTGTCTTAGCCACTGATACTTCAACCCCTGCATGTTCAAGGAAGGAGATTGGAGGAGGGAAAGCTCAATTTATGCACCTTTTGCATAAGAAATTTACAAAAAATTCAAATTTACAAAAGAAAGCACTAACCTAACTGTGGACCACAGCTTCTAATTCTTCTTCTAATAGTGTACACAGCTTATTGTAGCAGTAAAGCCTGCACTGGATACTACTTTGATTGTAACTAGTTTGGCAGTTATTTGTATTTATCAAAGGCACCAATCATTTTTTCATATTGAATTTATCTGCATTAGATTAATTATTTTTATTTAGCTGAATATTGTTACACACTGCTGGACTGTTGTTAACTATTATTTCCCATGGGACAGTTACTTTGTGTAAAAACGACAAAATTGCATATTAAACCATTGATTGAATTTACAAGTGAATCACATGGTGGAATTTAGGAAAAATATAGCAATAATTATTTCTGGTTTTTTTTCCTACTCATTTCTTAGAATAAATGATGAAATGTGGTCGTAAATATGTAATATTAGATAAATATGTCTCTATGTGCTTGTGTTTCTTATATTTCTGAATTTTTTTTCTGTTTTTTTTTGTGTTTTTTTTTGTTAACAGCAGCCGATTTGTATTTGTACCTGGCCCTGAAGACCCAGGCCCTGGTTTCATTTTACCAAGGTATACACAGACTAATTTGCTTTCATTATCTCTTATTTGCAATTCCTAAATTATTAACAAAGGCTCAGTTTTGAGGCTTTATCACACAGATAAATTATTTATTACTAGGAGGGTGACAGTGGTATCATGTTAAAGTAAGATGTAAGTGTGTGAAGTATGTTGAGGATAAGAAAGTTTAACTGGGCTATGAAGATAAATTTGGTCTATCTTTGAAGTGGCTTCCATCAGCCAAGGATAGTAGTCAAGGTGTAGTAAATAAATTATTCAGGAGGAAAAGTTAAAGTTTGGACATCTTTCAAAGTTTTCACAAAATGTTCTAGAATGAACTGCCTACCTAGAAGGTACTGACATACGTTTTGCCTTGGCTGATTTTTCCATAGAAACCATACCATTTTGTGATTAATGAATTCCTGTTAATTCAATACCTTAGCTTGAGTCAAGCCATATTCTTTGTGTGTGTGCATGGGAGTTCTTCATTATAACCCATTCTATTGATTTTTGTTGACCTGTGGATTGTGCATGGCTGTGGCCTTAGCTTTTTTTCTGGTCTGTACACTTGTTTAGCAATAGGCCTAGCATGAAACATCTTTATCCTTTATTGTTGCTCTTGTCCGTTTTTGTCACTTCACCTCTTCAGTGAGCATCTCACGTGCCAGTGGTAAATAATTATATGTAGACATTACATATTTTTGAGTGATATGATGCAACATCACCAAGATCAGACTGCATATATTGCCTGGCAGTGTTTGGTCTTTGCAAGATCCCACGTTGCATCATGGCATTTGCATGCTTTTTACAGATTTATGTTCTGAAATATTATAAGAAGACTGTACAGAATTTTAATAATGCAGTGAACAAAACAAAAAATTAACCAGCTACTAGCTTTTGTATCTGTAATTGATTTTCTTCTGCAACTAAATATCATGTCCTCCATGCTATTTCTGTAATGCTCTTGCAATTTCTGTAACCCTTTTGCAATTTATACTATATAATGGGAATTTAATCAATATGAACATGCATAACGTATACATCGACAATGAAACATAGTATTCTTAGTGATAAAACTCTATTAGCAATAGGTAATACTAGTTAGGAGCTTTAACTATACATTGGTAAAATAGATTTATGTTTTTCATGACCAGAGACCAAAACATAGCTCATTTCAATCATTACGTTTTTATTGCAGACCTCCAATTGCTGAACACATCACAGAGGAATTCCGACAGAGAGTGCCCTTTTCTATTTTTACCACTAATCCCTGCAGGTACAATTTTTATCTACTACTCTCCCTAACTAGATACAAACAAAAAGAGAGGATCGCTCAATCCACAACAGTAAATGTATAAAGGCAATGTAGAAAATGGTGGGTGCCTGGAAGTCCAATGGCCAAACAGATGAAGCAGTGAATCAGTGTCTCCGGCACTACAGAGTCACTGACTCACTACTCTCCCTAACTGTTCCAGATCTAGACCAATGTATAATCTGTGCTTTCAATTTTGTTTTATTTTAGGATTCAGTACTGCACACAAGAAATTGTTGTTTTCCGTGAAGATTTAGTAAATAAAATGTGCAGAAATTGTGTTCGCTTTCCTACTAGCAGTTTGGATATTCCTAGTCATGTAAGTATTTCTCCCTTGGGCTAATATTTAGATCAGGTGCCTGGATCACTTGGTACTGGGCCACACTGAAAAAATAAAATTGTTTTTCATTTTGTTTACTATGGCAGTCTCTACCACCACTCCCCCATCCTTTCCCCATTAGATATAAAAAATTGTCCATGGTACAGAAATTGTTGGGTCCTGCTGTATTTTACACATGTTAGTGAAATTGGGTGCCATGCAGTGAATGCTTTTAGCTGAAATTCATGGTGTTATTGTAATTAACACATTGTAATATGTTATTTATTATGTTACCACAAATTCATGCCTTTTTTTTTCTATTTTTCAGTTTGTCAAAACAATCTTATCTCAAGGCCATCTGATTCCACTCCCTCTGTTTGTCAGCCCTGTGTACTGGGCATATGATTACGCACTGAGGTTGTATCCTCTACCTGACGTGGTTGTCATTGCAGATAAATATGACCCATTCAGCATCACCAATACAGAATGTCTCACTATAAACCCTGTACGTTTTTACATTGGGGGGGGGGCAGAGAAATGTGAGAATTAGAAAAAGATAGAAAATATTAGAAAAAAAGTATTGAATATAGAACCATGTAAAACTCTTTTGGAGATTATGCTAGATATTTTTTTTTCTCAAACCGGCACTTTAATAGGCACTAATATAGCAAGTTTAATGTAAGAATGAAGAGAGAATACTATCATTTAAATGAGGTATACATAAGAGTTTAGTAGGTTCATTCTCTTTCTGAAAAGGTGTCGTAGCTTCGTTTAGGGGAAATGGGTTAGTATTTTTTTTTTTAATTACTTATTTCACCTCTGCTTTTTTCAGGGATCATTTCCAAGAAGTGGATTTTCTTTCAAAGTCTATTATCCCTCCAGCAAAACTGCAGAAGACAGGTAACAATTCATGTTGAAATTTAAGAATAAAAAGAAACACCCACCAAACATATACTGTGTGTTTTAATTCACCATTCACCATTCAATTAGTAAGTAATTATAAAACGTTATGCCTTATAGAAAAAGAAAACCTGCTTTACAATGAACCAAATTTAATTTATGGATGTTACTGTCTTTCACTCAGCACAGTTTCTGTATCATTTCTGGATTACATTAATCTGTATTGCAAGATAATGATAAGCTCTTCAGCAAACAAATGTGATTATACAATGGTGTCTGTGCCCAGAGCACGGAAGTTAAGAGTCGCAAATAACAGAGTAACAGCCATTCCTAGGTAAAAGAAAGTGAAGCACTCTGCAGTCCACAAGTAACGTGTGCAATATTAGGTTAATTTTATTTGTGCACAATTAGTATGACAAAAAAAAACGAAAGCAGTGATTCTCAAACTTGTCCTCACAAGGCCTCACCAACAAAACATGTTTTGTGGATACAGCAGCAGCTCCACTGCCAATTGCAGTTAGCCCCATGCAGTAGTGAATATACAGTATGTCTTTCATGTGAGTCTTGCTGCCTTCAGATGAAACAAGAGCATTTTAACATTTTACAAAGACAAAGCAATCACAAATAATCATATGAGAGTAACTTGGATAAGATATATTAAGTTACATGGAAAATGTAATTTGTATAAAGGTTGTAGTTAATGTTTAAAGTGCTACTGACAGCAAGTTGTGCCATCTGTTGTAATTAAGTGTCAGAGTCCAGTGGTGCTGTGAGCAGAGCAGTTCTCAGTCTGCTGTTAGTAGCACTTTCAATTGATTTTCTCAATACAATATAGTGTAATATTTATAGTACTATTGAAATATAGAGAATATATTAGTTCTGTGTTGTCTCAATCTAAATGGGCTTTCCTGACCCTTATGGTGATGTCTAATGTACAGCAAATCTCAGAATCTATGCTTTTGGGATTGTCAGCATGTTTCATTCCATTTTATTTTAGGGAAAATTAAATGTAGGAACCACAATACTAAATATTAATATCCCAAAAACTGTTAAGGAAAAAAATTGATTTGTTAACTATCTAAAACATAAATAATGTTATGCGTATCTGTTTATGTAGGTATATTTATGTGTTGTTGTTGTTTTCTGGCATTTGGTATATATAGATACAGAAACTGACTGAAACTTTACAATAAACATAATCCGTGTTTTAATACATTGTTAAAATTGTGTAATGCTATTTTTTGACAAATAGTATTACTTTATGGTAGAGGACAAGGCTTGAATATAATACATAATAGCATCCATTCCTAGCCTTTCAAAGTTGGTAATTGTATATCAAATTTGGCACATGCTTTTTAACGTGACAGCTACTTATCATACAGCCAATTTTCCTCTGCTTTTTATTACCACAGGAATATTGATTAAATAATTCTATAACTTTAAAGAAACAGTTTAGGCAGCAGCAGTTATTTGCTGTGTGTTTGGCACTGTTAAATAAATGCTTTTTGTCATATAAACTATTTATTTTCCCCTTAAACAATTTAGGGCCAGTTTGGTACAGTAGCTCCTTCCCTCTCTCAGCTGCTTCCTCTTCAGCAGTTCAGTTTGGAATCTCGAGTTAAGAAATTGACTGACAGGCTGAATAATGCTAAATAACCAATCAGAATCTTTAAGCTGTCATCCACCTTTTTTTTTTTTTATTCTGAAACGTGTAGTTAACCCAGCACAAGCAATTGTTAAAGAAAGGGCTGAAATTTTGACTTTATTTTTATATGAATTTGGTCTCTCTCTCATGCCCAGTATCAGCGCTTGCTACTGACAGCATACATCATTAGCTGTAAGCATTGTAACTGCCCATGGTAATTCATTAACTATTAATTTTGACTTTCCTGGGACACCTTTATGTCAGTGGCAAAAGATTGCTACATCCGTCCAACTAGGAAGTAAACACAGAAGAACTGTGTACTGCTACACTGATGGAACAATTAATTTCTTTGCTCACATAAAAGACTGACTAAGTATATTAGAAAAAAAATCTATTATACATTTACAACACGCATTACTTTTTATTAATTGGGCTGGACTCTTCCTTTAACTTAATGAATTTCAAAATGTTACAAATAGATGCCTTACCATGTGTTGCAGCTTGTAGCTGTGGCACAAAAGTATGTACTGGATATTGCAGTAGCTGCCCTTTTCTTTTTTTAATCAAAGGCTAAATTTACTGGTTTAATTAATACACTGACTTTATATGTTTTCTTTTTTTTTTAAGCAAACTGCAGAACGTTTGACCTTTTAAGATCAAAACAACTGGATGCACAGCTTTGGAAGACTGTTCAACTTTGCATTTGTAAAAATAGCAATCTTTTTAGCTTTAACTTTGAAATATTTTATAACTAACATTTTTTTTGTAATAAAACAAAAATTCTAAACACTGTTCACATGCATTATTATTATTACAAGCAAGTTTATCACTGCTTGCCCCTATAATGTATTTAATGTGTATGTGTGTGTGTGCCCCTATAATGTATTTTGTGTGTGTGTATTGAAACATTCCCAGGCACTGATGGACAAAAGTACTAGGGTTACAGGCATGTTGAGCAAAGAGGTTTGTCACTCTTTCTTTCAGTGTTTAGAATGGGAACCACAAAATACAGTAGTCCTCCATTTTTAAATAATCAGAGCAGCACTGGAAGTAGCCAGAAAAGTATTATGAAACAATAGGGAAGAATACTGTCCCATGATTTTAGTACTATATGAACTGTGGGAATGAAGGCAGACACCCTTTATTAACGGTGGCATTCATGGTGGGCATCTGGTATAGCACTGATGTTCACAGTATTATATGTGGCACTGATTTGGCAATGCATGGATGGCAACAGCTAAGAGAAAACTATTGTGCATAATAATGATAGTGGCACAATGTAATTTATATTTTGGTACTGGACTCTCTTGGGCATGGATATAACTGAATAGTTGCCAGCTGCGCTAATCTCCAAAGGAAAGTCTTAGGCTTTCAAGACTTGTCACTGAATCTTCCCAAGTATTAACTTAATAAAATCCTGCATGGGAATCCTATTTGCAGAATTTGTTGTATTTTTCACCATATATAAATTTTTCTAAAAATCTTTTAAATACAGTACATTTAAAAAACCTTTTTAATATTCACTGAAACTAAGTACTTTATTAATCAACTCCTTAATCATGATGGCAAATTCAATACTTTGTTTTCCAACAATCTTGTATAACAGTCTTTAATACACAAACTCAGCAAAAAAGTATTTCTCTAAATTATTACATGTTGTCATTTATGAGTGAATAGAGAGGGGGAATCAGATGAATATGTGCACAACTGTAGGTGTAAAGATAAGCAAAATTTGGTCCTTTTCAGATACTGCTGAAATCATTAGAAATACCCAAAGGCAAATAAAACTTGTAACCCACCACCAATGAATTAATTTTAATGAACATATTGAAAAATGCACTTATTGGTAGAAAGATACCCAGACCATTTTTATACCTTACAAATGTTTCGTTCCTCACCACAACTCTGGGGGAGTTACCAACTAAGGTGCAAATTCAACTGTCGAATTCGCAAACAGTGGAATCCCATAGCAAATCCATGACAATTTCCCCATTGTAAAGTCGCGACAATTTTTCTATAATAAAGTCGCGACTGCGACAATGTTCTCATTATAAAGATGCAACTGCGACAGTGGCAGCCTATTGCGACTATCTTTATCTGGTGAATTCGCACCTATGTGCAACAATTTGGACTTTAGTGAATAACCCCCTGGGTGTGGAATTTCATAACATTGCTGTCCTTGTAGTGAAAAAACACTTTGATGTTCTGGTATGAGATCTTTATTTTTCCACAAATCTCCTTTCTATAATGAAACTTTTTGAGAATACACTAAAACAAATCCCACCTTTGGGGAGTTCAGTTACAAACAGTTTGTGGTGAGAGAGCATAATAAGGATTACTATACAAATAAATTACATTTTGGTACTTTGTATTCACTTTTTCATCACTACCTGGCACTTAGAGGGATATATCTTTATTATTATTATATGCTTGTAATTTACCTCATTTGTACAGTTTACACTTCCCCTATTACTGTATTAAAGCCGTATTGTGGAATTATACAATGCTGTGTAACCTAGTGGCACTTTATAAATAAAATTATACATATGTATATATTTAGTACCTAGTCACTTGGTTAATATAATTGGAAAGTTATATTTTATTTCCACATCTTATTTGCAATAACAAAGAGTCATTCATCAGTGAAATAAGTAAAACCCATTTCTTGTAGGATATCCACTGCTCAAAGGCAAAATATACAACCCAGAATATATTCTTCATTTACAGATGCAATAACTAACACTCATTGTCTATTGGCCAAGGTAGTAATCCACAGGCCAATCAGACAGGATCAGCTGCCCAAAGACAAATACTCATTAGCCATAGATAAGTTTATAGACAGAAGTCATTCTTCAGTGCTAAATTGTGGAGTACCTGTTCCCCAAAGACGCATACAATACTAAGGGGGTTATTGACTAAAGTCAGAATTGTCGCATAAAGGTAACAATTCGCCAGCTAAACATGGTTGTACACTACACAATAGTAGACTGCTACTGTTGTGGTCGTGACTTAATTATGGGAATGTTGTTGTGGTTGCAAATTTATTATGGGAATTCACTGTTAAGTCAAAAGGGGTAGAGAATCAGGGCGTAGCCACCCGAATTAATGATGAGAATTCACTTTGACAATTAAATTCTCACTTACCTCAGTAACCCCCTTAGTTTCTCCTACCTACATTTAACTTCAAAATTCTGCCTTCACCAAATATTAATAAGTTATATATCCTATCTTCTCCCTACTTTGCAACCAGTATTTGCCTGTGTATCATCCTTATCATTAGATGGAAATGTTACTTTTCTTTGGCACTTTAGCTCTCTAATTTTAAAGAAATATTCCAGTCTCAGAAAAGTTATATTTAGCATGATTATCAGCTAAACAAAAAGTAGGAAATATGGTTTACATGGTTGCTGGTGTAAGTAATCTAACTTCGCTCAAATTTTGCTATGTTTCATCTAAAGGCCTTATTGACTAAAAGATTAATTCACCTCGGTGCAATTTGTGTCTGATCAAAAAAATAGTCACAAATTCACTTCTCATTATTGACTAAGCGACAAATAGACTTGTTGAACAAGTGTTCAGCGGCAATTGCTGCCAGATGCATTGTTTGGCTCCAGCGTATTTTTCTATTGTATTACCAGCAGCAGTATGAATGCTTCCTCGGCATTGACAGTTCTTCCAAGCTGGTCGCATTTTGTGCGCGGCGTATCATGCGCTGGCCAAAATGCGTCACCCAGCATTTCGGACACAGCGTATGCGCATCATAC
>WMED01019351.1:0-12454 GCA_019650415.1 Pipa parva | reverse complement strand
TCACATGTTAAAGGGTTAGTACTTTATAGCTCGGATTAGTACTTCTGTTTAGTGTCATAACCTTAACCAAAAGTTTGGAGGCTACTGTATTTGTATTAAACAGCAGATTACCATAGTAAATCCGCTACAATTTCCCAATTGTAAAGTCACGACAATTTTTTAATGTTAAGATTACGACAATTTTCTCATAATAAAGTCACAACTCGACAATATTCTCATTATAAAGACGTGACTGCGACAGTAGCAGCCTATTGCGACTGTCTTAATCTGGTGGCTTCGCACCTATACGCAACAATTCAGACTTTAGTGGATAACCCCCGGAGGCTTAGAATTGGGAGGAGCAATGACTTTGTGACTGGGACCTCCCACAGGTAAGATTTTATTAGAAACAGAAGGGGGTTGTAGCTTACAGGTAGCCCTCCATCTCACATAAGGGGGGATTTTTTAGCATCCCTTTAAGATAGGAATGCTGTTAAATAAATTGGAGGCTTACCAGATGCATTGAAGTGAAATCATCTTATCATTTAATCAGATGAAATATCCAGTAATGCTAAATTGATTAGAGAGATAAGATCTTATATGTACCTCAGTGTATCATAAAATTGTCCGTAAGTATAAACAAAGGAGTAAAAAACAGCTTCAAACAAACAGCAGTGTCATAAGCTTCTGCAGATCGATTTCACAGCAGGTAATACAGAAAGAGTAAACATGTATTCCTCACCCAACGCGTT
The DNA here is from genome assembly GCA_019650415.1 of Pipa parva. NCBI lineage: Eukaryota > Metazoa > Chordata > Amphibia > Anura > Pipidae > Pipa > Pipa parva. The sequence continues at coordinate 11,723 of WMED01019351.1, read as the reverse complement.
TCTCTGTGTTGCCAACAGCTTCCTCGGGGGTAGAATGATAATATTTTAAGTTTCATCTGATTATATGATAAGCTGATTCCAATTCAATACATCTGGTAAAACTCCAATTTATCTGGTGGCTGGTGTTTGTTACACACTGGTTTAGTGCGTTATTTTTTCACTGCACACTGCTTGTGGTGGATTTGGTTTTTCATCTATTTCGTGTTTTACTGGTTTCTGCGACTGTATAATAGTGTTCTGTGCTGTGTTCTGTGATTTTAAATCATTAAAGGTGAGTTTTTACAGTTAAGATAATTATTTCATGTTAGTCATTGGATATCTGATCTGCAGTGGGGGATATATTACTGTTGTGGTAAATTCTGAGTACACAAACACTTGTTATTTAATGCACCTAGTTCCATTCAGAGCGAAGGCTATAGGAGTATAGGATTTTTTTATACATATATTATTTCTTGTTGACTGAAATTTATGCAGTGTTTAATAGATGAAAGATCTTCCATTCATGATTCAAACTCATGTGCAAAAAGAGGAATACATTGAACTTATTTAAACCAGATGTATTTATTTTTCTAAATTAAATGCACTATGCATGCTCAGTGTACCCTGGCATTGGAAGGTGGGTGGACACTGACACTGAGCCAAATAGGCTAACTAAAAAAAACCCCTCAAATTATGTATGTCAAATCTAAAAATTAAAGCCAAAATTAATTAAGAATTCAGCGATGTTTGCTTTCTCCTAAACAAACAAAGTAATTCTACCCGCATTTGTGGGTTTTCCACTAATTAAATATGAGTCTCTACTGTAGGATAATTTGGAGATTTCGATGTTAAAGGGATAGAGTAGCCAAACAATCTTTTTTTTTTTTTTATAGGAGCAGAGATTAGCAGTTGAACATGTACATATATAATATTGTTGGGGGTGACTTAACCGTCACTTATAACCATAGACCAGTTCCAAATTAATCTTAAAGTATGTGTGTACACAGAAAGAACTTAAAAACAAACAAATGTTGGTTTATATGTCTTTCCCATACTCAGTTGTGGCAGAGAATAGTCTGGGGAAAATCTTTATTGTACAGCATTCATATAGACAAATTAAAGATAAGTAATAAGGCATAATCATAGATGAGGTATACACTGGAGCCAATGAAAGACATGCCTGACTATTAGTTCACGCATTGTATAAGTTCCTTATTGGTCCAGCTCCGCACACTCAGAAAGTTTTAGAAGGTTATTCACTAAGGTGCGATTTTGACTGTCAAATTCGCAAACAGCAGATTCCCTTAGTAAGTCCACTACAATTAACCCATTGTAAAGTCGCAACAATTTTTTAATGTTAAGATTGCGACAATTTTCCCATAATAAAGTCGCAACTGCGGCAATATTCTCATTATAAAGGCGCTATTGCGACAGTAGCAGCCTATTGCGACTGCATTAATCTGGCGAATTCGCACCTATATGCAACAATTTCCGACATTAGTGAATAACCCCCTCAGTGAACTAGGTGTGGTCCACAGGTATGCAAAGAATTCAGGCGCCATCTTGCTATTGTTCTCACTCGATCTGGTCTGTTCAAGTAAGGAAACTCAGTATGATAGGATAGCTTAAAGGGCAAGTTACTCATAAGATATATATGCAAATATTTATACAGTAACAGCATCATAATAGAAGGGAGCTTTAGGATTTCAAATATGGGAATCCTGTCCTTCACAAAATCACTTTCTTTTAAAAAATATATAAAAATACCTAATGCAGGGCTGTTTGGAATTCAAAACAAACACTGCACATTTTTTTATGTACAAACCACTTTTTATTTTAAAGGGAAATATTTCATGCATATCTGCCAACAATCCATTTTAAAGCGGCTAACCTATACAGAGGCATTTATTCTGAGCTTTTTGTATCCCTTTAATTATGCCCATGGTGCCTCCCAAGGGTCACTTGGTTTTGGAAATGACTTCCATCAGCATAGGATTTCACTTTGTTGACAGTAAAACAAGCTTTCTAAAATCTATATATCTATTATATAGGAACAACTTTTTGCTGACTAATGGGTTTTGGGCTCAGATGAGTTATATAGTCTGAGATAGCTTATTTAGGCCTTAACTATGGTTAAGTAGAACTTAACCATAGTTCATAGTTTTCCCATGAAAACTGCAGCAAACTGTTATGTCATTGGAGGAAATAGGCTACTTATACATATGAAGAGTGATTTCTAGAGAATAGGGATAGGATAGGCTTAGTTAAAATACTGGTTGAGCCTGGGTAATTAGGTAAACCTACAAAGAGGCTTTTTTTCAGCATCTCTTGTCTCTATAAAGGGAAAATACTTCAAATATTTTATTCTTGTCAGGAAATCTAGGTAAGTAGTGACACATTGCGAAGAAGCTATTATAGTAGGTTGTCCTCATTACACATGTATGCTTTTCTGTCAGATAAATGAAAAAAAAAATAATTGTGGTCAGCCAGAATGGACATTGTATTGGAACGTTTAATGCAATGGTTTTCTTATAATCAACTGACTATAGGGAAATCTACTGGTACTAGTGCTTTTGCACTGCAGAACTGATATAAAAGTGATGCTTTGTAAAGCATATTTTCAAAAATTTCTACAATTTTTAATTTGGTAAAATTGAATGTAATGTTTATCACATCGGAGCATTTATAAACATTTATTTTGTCAATCTTTCATAGTTGGGTTTTTTTTTAAGCAAATATCCAAAGATATGCGTGTTTACGCTGGTGTTTAAACTGACTGCTTCCATCCTTTTCGTTTTAGCTGCCAAGAGCTTGTTGAACAAGAAAACAGATGGCGTTAAGGTAAACCCAACAACTTATTCCATAATATAATTTTTTTTTTAAGTTTTAAGCAATATTTGCACTTTCGGAAACTTTTTAGAACTCAGACTTAGAATGAAGCTTTAAGAGTGTTTCCATACAAGCATTAGTGAGTCAACCAGGAATGTAAAGATACAAGAATACTGAGAGATGCTCTGAATTTAGTATATGTTACCTAATGGTATACTAAAGGAGAGGATCATTTCATTATGTTTCATTTACACAGTTTTTGACTGCAGTATTCTATCTTTTCATTTTTAGTAATAACTAATGCATTACCTCTTTTTGCAGAATTGTCTTTCTAAAGTTTATTAAAATATATATTTAAATATATCCGTATCTTACCTGCCTAACTGTATAACTGAATTTGTATCTGTGTGGTGGAAACCAGATTTAGATTGCATTTTTTTTTAATGTAAATGTCTAGATTGCATTATTTGTTCCTTTGTGTTTGTCAGCCTCCATTTGTGTGTTTTGCCTCAGAATTTGGTGTTTCTGTGGAGCTATTTGGAAAGGTTTTGCATGACAGAGAAAGGTGATAGATTGTGGATGACAAACATGGAGTCAAGCAGAGGGATGGTTTCAGCCTTATTAGTCCAACTCAATGAATTAGAAAGATGAGTACAAAGTATTATTTAATACCACAGTGCTCATCAATCTAATTTTCAAAACACAACAACAAAACAGTAAATTGTGTCCTTTCCGTGGTGACCGTGGCATCAACACAGACAAAAATATGAAATTATACAGGAATTTCTCCCATTTGACATGTAGCATAGAGAGTAATACCTATTTCCTTTTAAAAGCAATGGTGTTCTGTGAGAGATTTCTGCTTATGCAGCTTGGCCCAGGGCAACAAAATCTAGAAAAGGTCAAGGACCTACATAATGATAACTATGTTGAATGGGGGATCCAGATTTATTCTTGCAGAATGATTGCCCAATGTTGACTACCACTGGTGAGTTGTGTGCTCTTTGTGCTTCAGATGCTGAACTCAAGTTTACTCTAATGGTATTCTTCCTCAAGTGACACAGGATAAAACTACACAACATTTTTAGTTATTTGCCTACTATAGATTATAATATCTAGAGCTTGTGTGTTCTTTTGGAAAACCATTTTCCAAGGTTAGGTTTGGTTAAATAGTAATCAGGAATCAATGATATCAAAGGCTGCATTTAAAATAAAATGTGCCTGAACCGGGGCTTTTGCATTGCACAGTTTTATTTCTGTGTTTTTATATTTTTAGCAACATAAAATTTGTATCTATGTTTAAATACAAAACTGAACTCCTATGTATACTAACAAAGGCTTAGGTATAGCCTGAACCACTGGATAAGTAGATTGAAGTAGATTGATGGTGAACCACTTCACTATTGTCCATACACTGACAGCATTCTGTCCTTTCAAGGTCTTCATTTTACTATAAAACAAACTTGTAAATTGTAATGCTTTTTAGAGTATCCTTTTCACATTAAGCTGTAAATGTTATATGCACAATTCTGTACAACCCGACCCCTAATATACTGCACCCCACCATGTAAGTATATTGACGTTTCTCAGCCATAGCTATATTGATAAGTAAAATATTAACAAAGAGCAGAATGTTTATATGTAAAAAAAAAAAAAGAATGTGTAGCGCCACAGAAAAAGATACAGTGAAACATGATACACAAAATAAAGCAATATAAAAGTCCAATGAAAGCATGAAAAAGTACTTGGATTTTTGGGCTGTGACCAGGAAACAAGGGTAATCAGCCACAATACCGTCAGAAGGTGAGAAAAGTCTAAAGCATCTCTTGGTAATACTTGATCCAGAGAGGTTGTGAAAGGCGCAAGGGGAGAAAATGGGGAATGGAGATCAAAAACAACAACGGGGATGCTCCCCTAGTGTGATACAGTAACTATAAATGTATAAAACCCCACCCCACTCATGAGTATAAAACGAAGAGGGTGGGATAGAGATCAAAACCGAAATGTTGAATTTAAGGTCCTGCAAATCCAGTGAGGAAATCGGGGAAAGTGGACAATAAGAACTCTTCGTTATTATAGCAGGGCTTCTTTTTGATACTTTGTGAGTACCCTTTTGTGTGAATAGATTTTGTCAATACCAGACATACTGCACAATTTGGTGTACTTCTGCTTCATCACATGATCAAGCGACTGAAGAGAGACCAGTATCAGTAATAATGATGAATGTTAGCAAGGATTGGTTTATCATAGGGATCTGCTATTTTTGTATTGTCCTTTATCAGCTAGGATCTGGTGAGTGGATATGCATAAGGGGGGGTTGTGAGTTTTTGTTTTTTTTTTACCTTCCCTGATTTCCTCCTGGATTTGCATGACCTTTAACCTCAACATTTTGGTTTTGATCTTTCTCCCACCAACTTTGCTTTATACTCACGAGCAGGGTGGTTTTATACATTTATAGTTGCTGTATCACACTAGGGGAGCATCCCCGTTGTTGTTTATTCTCTACTCTCCCCATTTTCTCCCCTTGGGCTTCCACAGCCTCTCTGGATCAAGTATTACCAATACTATAGCTATATTGATATCTATGAATTATAACTAAATTATTTCAACACTACACTGCTACGATATGTAACTTTCCAATCATACTTATTTAAAGTGCACCTGTCATCTCAAAACACTAATACTAATTTAGGTTGTACTAATGAAATACATGTTTTTGTAAATATATATGCATTTAAAAAAATGTACCTTTAAACAGCGTTTCTCAATGTCCTCTTCCCTGTCAGACTGCCTTTTCTTTCCTGGGTTGTGTGATGATAATTGACATTATAGTGCCTCCAATCATATCCCTGCTAGATCATGAGTTAAGGGATCTGATTGGAGGAGCTCTAATGTCAATCATCATTTAGACCTGCCCACCTGACAGGGAAAGAAAAGTCAGGCTAACAGGGAAGATGACAGAGAGAAATGCTGTATAAAGGTACTTTTTTTAAATACATATATATTTACAAAAACTTTAATTTCATTAGTACAGCCTACATTAGTATTAGGTTTGAGTTGACAGGTGCTCTTTAACTGAATGCTAGCATGTCTGTAAGTCACCAATATTATAGAATGATTGATAAAAAAACTCATCTGGGTCGTCTGGAAAAAATACACTTTTTCCTATCGTTCATTTTAATGACCAATGTACGGTTTATATAAGGATGTATTGTGACCCTGTTTGCTACCACAATTAGATTGATAACATTGGGTTATAATTCATTATCACACTTCTTCTAATGAATTTTGTGACTTTTGTTTCTTACAAGGCGTTGCAGCTGTATTAACAGGTTAGTTTAACAGAACTGTAGCATTCAGAGAAGGTGGAATTGTGTACGGTTCGGTATTAACAAATCCTATCTATGTGATATCGCATACTTCCCCCCCCTATGGAACAACATAGCCTGAAGAGGCAATTTGTCACAAAAGGCATTTTCCTTCCAGACAACATTCTTTTCAGGTGATTTTCCTACATCTGATATTGCGAATATATATATAAATATATATCTGGAAGCTCTTTAATTCATATTCAGTGACAGCAATTTCTGTCTCTAGCCAGTAGTGTCTTGTCTGTTTCCATAGCAACTCTGGCTTGCTGACGTAAATTAAAGATGGAGAGAGCGAGTAAATGAAAAGGTCTCCACTCAAGCCTTTCTGAACAGAGCTGCAAACAGACTCATCATTCCTGGCTTTTATGTCGGTTTAAAAACATATATTTATTGATAGTGCAGAGTTTATGAAGACTGGTAGTTTGCATTTGCCATGTAAAGTTGTGTTTACATGTGTTTTACAGTTAACACAGGTTCAGCGCACTATCTTAGGTGTTGTTTTCACAAACGTTTATTTCATTTACGTTTTGCAGCAGCTTTCTGTTAACTTGAGGCAAGTGTTTAGGCTTCGTCAGGCTGACTAATGTATGCTTGTACCAGTAACAGAAAATAAATACTCTCCACAGTATACCTTGAGAAATGTAAGCTTCACAGCACTATAGTTAGTTGCTGTCACTTGCTCCAGACAAGACCATCCCCATCTGAAACCCAACTCTATGCACAAAGCAATTATAAATATGCAACATAGTCAGGGGCTGACAAATAAAAACAGCTGATGAATAAGAAATGTTGACTTTTGTTGTACTGTATTTTCAGACTAGTCAGTCATTGATTACCCACGGTTTTATATTTCCACTTCTTGGCATGCTATGGATGAAGCTGAAATCTGATTAAATACCTTATTTATTTAGTAAGAAGGGATTCTACCAACCTCTAACATTTTCTTCATAAATGTGTGTTCCTTTGCCTTCAGAGATAGCCAGATTTCCAAATGAATTATGGTTAATCTCCATAGCACAGCCATGCCCTGTTTCATATTGGAAAGAAGTGGGTGATGTGTGCTTCATAGAAAAACAAACTGACCACTGTCAATCCCGCAAAATAGGTGTGCAGGGTGCTCTGGAGAACGATAGACGATTTGAATCCATTAGCATTGATCAAAAATATCCTCCGGCACTCCAATATGTGTGTGTTATAAAAACATGTCCTTTATTGCGACCACATTGTCAAAAGATTAAAAACATAAAAGGCAAAGAGCCTACGCGTTTCACACATATTGGAGTGCCGGTGGATATTTTTGATCAATGCTGATGTGTGCTTCATGTCAACTAGGTTCTAAAATAAGCCATTTTATAAGACAGCGCTTTAAATGAACCTAACATTTTAGCCCGATTCTCAAGAAATGAACTACAGAGGGCTTGTCTTTTTTTTTCTTTACTTTGGGGCTATTTTAAATATTTATTTTACCTCCTTCTTCATAAAATATACCTTTGTAAAGGCTATAATAAAAGCATTTGCTTACATGCTTAAAAGCTTGTTTTTATTCCAAAGTGCAGGTTGTAACACTATTACAGTCTTGACATGTTTAAAAAAACAGTGCCAAGATAAAATAATTATGTAGGTTATAGCAGGCAAATCAAATAAATACAAGAACAACAATTTATTGAAAAAAGCTTTGGTTTGGGATAAGTAATGAAACATCAAAAATTAGATTTTGTCATTCCATCCCCCTTTAATCCATAAGAGGTAAGCTTTGTTTTTGTGACTTTTTAGCAGTCCTAGAGACTTAGAGTAACATTAATGCCCAGATAATTGAATGAAAAATGATACAGTATGTCTACTTCTATACCACTACTTCTAAGAGTGAACCTCTACGCTCAGAGCAGATATAATAAATTCTGGGAAGCTGGGCCACATGTGCAGAGGTTCTATAAAACATTTACTAATTGAATGACTGAGTCTTTGAGGCCAGTTTGATAGTTTAATGGCTAACCAAGAAAGTGTTTGTTCATAATAAGGACCAAAGTTCTGAACCAAATTGGAACTCTCTAGTAAAATCATGCTTTTAGGTGTACATATTTGTAAAGATACCGGTAATCTCTGCTTCACCTGTCAAATTGTTAATCTGCCCTACCGAAGCAGATACATTCACCAAATGAATACGTCTAGCAGTCTGATCTCAAATTGTGGCTAGTTTCCCAGTTTAATAAAGCCAGCCAAATTGGAACGTGTGTGTGTGGAATTATTCTTCTTTTTGAGATAACCTTCTTTAGATTCTAATGACTTTCTGGTGGCCAGTTTTTCATGAGTAATGTTGCAATGCTTATACTTGGCTTTAAGAGGATAATCTCTTAAATGAAGCACCCCTGAGGGGTGGTAGTTCCCTTAACAAAAATATAAAATCTAACTCTGTTTTTATTTTATTTTTTTTAATTTTAGTTACTGGAGGCTTGGATAATTCTACCTAAATCTGTACGAACACTGTACAAATCGGAAATTAAATTTCATAAATTGCTATAGGAATTCAGCCACTGAAATCCAGTGGCCGAAAAAAAAAATTCTGCATTTCCTGTTTGTCTCTTCTTTGTTTTTTTGGCTTTAATTTGATTGTTTGCTTGTTTTCCTTACTCTCTGCTGGGATCAGCTCCCCCACTCTTGCCTCACTAACGTGGTCTACTGTTGTCTGTTCTTCTTTTTATTACCATGACCCCCTTTCCTTCTCTTTTTTTCTCTCTCTCTCCTCTCTTTCCCCACTTTTCTTTCCCTCCTGGCTGGTCTGTCTAGAAAAGGAAGTCGAGCTCCAGTGTACATTTAATGGTGAGCACTTCTCTGCCCCCTTGACTTACTCCACTGCTCACCCTGTCGTCCTTTAGCCATGCATGAGCTGCTTGAACTCATTTGCATTTCTGCATGTTTTAACAGTCAATGTACAGTCAGTTTTACTCCATTTCTCCATGAGAACTTGATGTTCCAAATCTACTCCCTGCTCATTTCTGTTAAACCATCCCACTTTTAACAAAAATGTCATTTCATTAACTCAGTAACATTTTTGCTGGCAAAAAAAAAAAGTAGCTTTATCCAGCAGCAAAACTAAGAAATAAAAAAAGCAAATATGACCCAAAAAAATGGCAGTGACTTAACAAAATTTCGAATATGTCCTGTGCTATGCAAGTCTTTATTTTTATTTATTTATTTTAAACAGTCCTTCTACAGGTCAACTGTAGATTTTTTCTGTTTTTGTTTTTTTCATGTCTATGAAATCATCTTTCTTTCAAGACAATATTTTGTCTGGGAAAAAACTGAATCATAATGTTTTGGGAAAGATATATACTCTTCATCCTTGGGCATATTCCATATACTTTTTTTTCCAAACATTTCTGGGATTTGGCCATCACCAACACCTGGAAGACCACATCCCAGGCTAGATACACGACTGGGCTTTCTCATCTGCTTGTTACTGTGCCATTCATATGGGCCCACTAGTATCTGTCTTTCCTAGAATTTGCTGTAATTCTTAAAAGACCGTCCTTTATTTATTTTATTTTTTTCCATCGTGCCCATTTTATAATTGTTGAGTTTATTTATTTAGTTTCGCCAGAAGAAAGGAGATCCTGTATAACTGCGTTCAAATCCAACCGATAGAAACTCTAAATAGACCCGGTTTGTGCAGTAACAAATATGCGGGTCTGGTTTACCATATTTTGTAATATAACATGAAAACAAAAACTGACACAATCAAAGCTCTGGAAATGGTGAAGAATAAAGCTGCAATTTGATCAATTAGTTTAGTCTGGATTCTTGGGCTGATGTATGTAGTGCGTTACTTTCATGACTTGTTTTAATGGCCGTGATACTTTTGCACAGAAAAGTCCAAGTTATTTTACAAGATAGGGCTTGGAAATCCTTGTCTCACAAATAGTTAATATAAAATTCCACATTTGGGATGAAATTAAAAAAAAAGGATCAGCTTGATTTGAACTCTGGACTATCATGATGCAAATTTCAAAACATGCACATGCAAATAAAAAACCGTTAAAATACTTTCTGCCCATACATACTATTGGACGAAATTTATTAAACTCTGAGAGACCACTCTAGGTCTTTCTGAGATTACCGAGAGAAATCTCGCATTGTTCTCGCAAGATTTCTTTCCAGATTTTGAGATCGAGTTTTTTTTTTTTTTTTTTAACATTTTTGATGGAAAGGTAGCCATGCTATTAATGTAAAGTATGGCTAACTTTCCATCGAAAAAAAAATAGAAAAATAGAGATAAAAAAACTTGGATCTTGAAAAATCTCACGAGAACAATACGAGATATCTCTGTGTAATCTCAGAAAGACCCAGAGTGGTCTCTCCCGAGTTTAATAAATTTTGCCCTGAGGTATTTATCTCGGTAATATTTGCAGCTTTTTCTGTATGGTTTTGTTTACAGCAGTACAATAGGAACCTACATAACCATTTAGCATTTAAATGGTCTAACCTAATTCAAAAGTTAAAAACTGAGTTAGGCCTTTTGCAAGCCTTATGTCTGCACACAATCAAATGCTGCTTACCACGAAATCTTAAAAGAAGCATGCAATTTGACTGAATATGCCTTCCTGCATTATGGCGTGTGTATAAATATTAATATACATACATCATCATTTAATTCCAGTTTGTGTTGGAGCTTTGAAGGGGAAGGTGCTTACATACCCTTCAAATACCTTGAGGGTTTGTTTTTATTTTAGCAATTTGTATTACCATTTATGGAAAAAGAACTCTGAAGCTTCTAATCCCAGACACATTACCAGTCACCTTTTACAATTGCCAGCTTCTCCGGCTCTTTTCCCCTTTCTCTGCTTTAGGAAAAATGTAATGTAGATGAAGCCGTTTTATAACTGACCTAAAGCGATCCAACGCTCCATTTAGGTTTTTCCTAAAACTCAATTTATAGGATAAAAAAAAGGACATTTATTATTCCAGAATCTTTCATTTCAAAAATTCCTATATCATACATCCATTAACGGCACTGTTTCAACCTTTGTTGAATGTAGATATGCAGTTTTCATGAACTAATTATTATTTAAAAGGAATAGCTTGTGCTTTGCATGACTTTTACAGGCTACATTGATGAAAAGAGGAGGTGGCATTTTAGTCATGTGATTTACTTTTCAGAATCTTTTTTTTTTTCTAAGCTGATATACATTATAGTAGCTGATATAATATATATGTATGTGTATGTATGTATATATATATATATATATATATATACACTATACATTATAGTATTAACAAAATAAAGTGTTTTTATATTGACTGAAAAAAAGTTGAATTTTCAAGGGACACTACTAATGTTAATGCAAGTGCTTAGATTTATATGACTAATATATATGTATGCAAATGCAAAAAAAGAAGGTAAGAGAAAAAAAGTATATTAACCAGTTATTAAGTTATTACAATAACTTGTTGTAGGTATCAGTCTTGTAATGATATTATATATTATTATAGCAAAACAAACATGGAAAAGGATTTAGGAGTTCTAGTTGACAATAAACTTAACTGTAC
>WMED01019350.1:0-12454 GCA_019650415.1 Pipa parva | reverse complement strand
CGATATTTAAAGGAAACATATCGTCCATCGAGGGTTAATTCCTTCATGGCCTCACAGTATGTACAGAAAACACTGGGATTTGGTATTGTGAATGCTACAACTGTTTGGTTCTTCAATTTGTGGGGAAGAGGAGCACTTTGACCTGATTATAGATCCACTCATTACACATGTCCTGTTTTTCTGCATTGCTTCTTGAGAAATACAGGTAAAACTCTCATCTCACTTCATCCTTATCAGGAAGGGCTTTGTTAGAGCGTGAGTAAACTTTAGTGTGTAGTTATTAACCTTTCCCCTTTCACAGGCCTCTTATTTAATGAAATTCCTTTAATACAAAACCAGTTGCGGGTTTGTTTTAGAATTGTTTATATTTGCTTTTGGTCGATAGTTGCATTATTCTGTCTGTTTGAAGTATTTTTTTTTTTACTCCGAATCAATATTTATTACACCTTTAACCAGTAACACCTAAAAAAAGAAAACTTCTTATTTGGATTGACATGGCAGTATCCAGCAATTATTTTATAAAAGGATCCGTTATATGGTGAAATATTTCATTTACCCCCTGTATTTGCCTTTAAATATGGGGGGGGGTTCGTAGTGGTGACAAGGTAATGAATTTGTAATCACACTAATGTGTGATTCCAGCCTCTTAACAAGGGACTTTCCTTTGTACCCAATGCCAACATTGCATGAGGGTCATTAAAGGTGGTGATGTGTTGCATCCCCTTAAGGGTACTAGATTCTGGATCAGAGTTTGCACACGTGTGATTCTGCTGGTGCAGTATACCATATCAAATGTCCCTGTGGAGGCCTCTGTAAATTACATGGCACAAGACGAATTTTTATATGGCAAAGTGGTCAATTGAGTCTAAGCTCCCCAGTAAATCCAGGACTAAAGAAATTACTGAAGCATTTCTGTGAGGCTAAGCAACTCTGGAGAGGGTGAATCCTGGTGAGGTACCAAAGGAAAAACAGCTACAAAATTTGGCAATTACAGAACAAGGCACCAAGGGGTCTCCATAAGGACTTTAGTTTGCAGAGTTTCTTGTAAGTCTGTGAGGGGCTGTTAAATGATATGTTTTAATGTTTCATGTGTAATTATATATATATATATATTTTAACTGACTATTAATGCTTTTTTTCGTTGTGTTTTATTTTACAGATGGTTTTGTAAAAAGAATGATTTTAACTGGAATGTTCACTTTCATCATAAATATTACAAGTGCTTTCACTGGGCTAACTACTTATGTGGGAGATGTCTAAGGTGCACGGTTATCACTGTAATGAACATGGATCACATGGGCAGTGCAGTGGCTCAGTGGTTAGCACTGCTGCCTTGCAGTACTGGATTCTGGGTTCAGTTCTACCAAGGACTTCATGTGAATGGAGTTTGTATGCTCTCCCACAATCCAAAAACATACATCTGTGTGTGACTGAACAGGGAAGCTAGATTGAAAGTTCCGCAGGGACTGTAAAGTTTCTGAAAAGCGCTGCATAATATATCAGCACTGTGTAAATTAATACATATATCATGTTGTAACAAAATGTAGCACTTAATATGTGATTTGCATTTAAAGGTGAACTAAAGTAAAAAAAATAAAACACTGTTAAAACGCTTACCTTATACAGAGCCGATTGATTACAGTCACATCATGAGCTGTGCTGTAATTATCCGGATCCCAATGCTTCCTTCACAGCACATTGGCTGACACAGAAGCCAGTGCAACGCTCCTCCCACCTCGTTTCACCCTGGGTGAAAAATGACTTAAACATTATCACGTTCATTGCGGAGACCAATGAGAACGCTCCCCGCAATGAGCATGATGATGTATGAGGCCGGTGAAACAAGAAGAAGGAGCTGCGCGTAGGCTTCTCAGTCAGCCAGCATGCTGGGAAGGAAGCTCATGCTGTGACTGTAATCAATTGGCTCTGTATAAGGTAAGTATTTTAACAGTCCTGTTTTATTTTTTAGCTTTAGGTCTACTTTAAGTAATTTTTACCTTTTTATGGATATCATGTGTATGTAAGTCACTGTTTGTACATTGAGGTAATTACCTTTATTGCAATGTATGGCTTTAAAGGCGAACTAGAGCCTGAAATATATTTAATTTTGCAACAATGTGCCTTATGTATAGAGCTTACTATGCCAGTTTAGGATGATCCAGTCCTATGGCACTAATGATCTGTGCCCCAGAGTTGTAACTGGAGGCAGACACATACACAGATTAAGACTGTCAAAAATATATAACTTTAATTCTACAAAGCAAGAAATTTTCTTTAAGTTTTAGTACAGATTTAAAGAGGATCAAATACTAACACACTTAATATTTGATCCTCTTTAAATCTGTACTAAAACTTAAATGAAAGAAAATTAAAAAGTATCTATAATTCTGTCTTCACTTCATCCATATGGAAGAAAATATATATTAAACTACACACGCTGCAGGACTCTGCACCAATAAACTGTAATACTTACAAAACACATTGCTTAAAAGCCAGGCCGTGCACAGATAAAGTAATTTCTTGTTTTAGCACAGAGATTTTATATATGTTAAAGGATAAACTTGTTAGAACATTCTTTCAAAACTGCTATAAAATATAAAAGCTTCCTGCCCTGTACTTGTGTTAACAACAAAACACACATATAGGCTGAATATATCACCCCTTTAACATGGCAATATTGTTTGTTATATAGATATTATTACATCATTGTTGTTTTGCAGGAATAATTACATGTTAAAGGGATAGATAGGCTAGTGATCTTATTTTATAGTTTAAAAAGGGATGAACTGGGATCCTCATCTATATACAGTATAACAGTTGTAGCCTCTGTATGACTAATCAAGTAATCTAGTTAAAACTGAACACTTATAAATAACAATTTAAGAAAAAAAAACATTTTACTTTCTGCCATCCAATTGGTAAAATACATAATTCCTCACTATTCTAGATATTCCCTTTAAATGGAAAAAGTAAAAACTGTTATAAGTTTCAGTATGTATTAGAAGTGACCCACACACTAATGCACATTTCTAGTCAGTCTATTTTTCCTCAGTCCCTAAGAAGTGCACACTGAGCATGTGTTGAGCCAGTGGTTAAGGGCGAAGGCTGGCCATGATTTTAAAGATGTTAGCCTCCAGTTACAACTTTGGGGTCATAGATCATTAGTGATCTTGAAGATATAGTAAGCTCTATATCTATGGTACATTTGTTTTAAGATCAAATTTTTATTAGGCTGTAGTTCTCCTTTAAGAAGGTGGATAATTTCCTGTGGGTGGGGTTTCTAAAAGTATTTAAATATGTGTGGTTGCACTTACACTTTTTTACACCAGATAAAGGGAGGTAGTTGCCAAAAACCAAAAACCCACCAGAAAGACAAATTGAAAATATCTAGGTTCTTCCTGGCCAGTACAATACAGAAAACTGACTAGGCAGATGCCTTCTGGAGGATAACCCCAAGGGGGGAATTCACCATTGTGCAAAGTGAGCTCTGAATCCTTCGGCTCACTTCGCACAGACTGTTATGCGCTTGCTGATGTCCTGCACACGTGCATCAGCGAGCACTTTAAAGGGATTCCAGTCTTGGCAAGGCGACTCTTTTGGTCTCGCCGAGACTGGAATCCCTTTAAAACGCTCGCTGATGTCTGCGTGCAGGACATCAGCGAGCACATAACAGTCTGTGAGTCGAAGGATTCAGAACTCACTTCGCACAATGGTGAATTGCAAAAGTCATTTTGTACCATGACCATGTAATGGTCTAAATGTATTAGACATTGATATAATACTGAATTAATAAAGGCTGTAGGAGTTGGAATAATCTGATAAACTGTCATTGTAAAGTGTGCCTCATACAAGACAAACTTTTATCATGTTATCTTCATTCTCAACATTCCCAATTTGTAACTGATGTAAGATTTTTATCCAAAACATGTTTTGTGTCTAAATAAATGTGAATGGATTGCAAGATACACAAAGTATAAGTTTATTTTTCTTGCACCTACATTGTCCCATCATATCATGTCTTTGTAACAGCACTTGAGTGCACAGAATGATTGATAAGTGAAAATCATTAAAGGTGTGAAGTTTTCTAAAATGTTTACATTGTAGTTTAAGTGTTTTACGTCAGGGAAAAGCTATTGACATTTCATTGAGGATTGAGGGGGGGAATTCACCATTCACCTTCGGCTCACTTCGCAAATGGTATCATGCGCATGCTGATGTCCTGTGCGTGGACATCAGCGAGCGCATTAAAGGGATTCCCGTCTCGGCGAGGCAACTCTTTTGGTCTCGCCGAGACGGGAATCCAAATCCAAAGGTTTCGGAGCTCACTTCGCTGAATGGTGAATTCCCCCTGAATCTTAGGCTAGTTTCACACAAGCGTATGATGCGCATCACATCATACGCTCGTGTAAAAAAAAAAAAAAACGGCTTAATGAAAGCCAACGATACTTACCTAGTTCCAAACACATGAGCATATGAGACGCTAATGCTGGGTCCAGAACTCTGTGTGTCGCATTTTTGCTGGCGTATATACGTCACGCCCAAAATGCAACACACAGGAAGTGACGTGAATGCCGAGGGAGCGTTGAGTACAATTGAAGAATACGCTTGTGTGCGCATCATACGCTTGTGTGAACCCAGCCTAAATGAGAGCAAAATAAAAAGCATATCGAAAGGATATCTCACAAATGAGAAAGTTTCACCTTGTGTTGAGAAACCAGAAATCCCAACAATGCATATGATAGGAATAGTAAATCTGCAAAAGTGGCTATTGTTGAGGTGATCAGATTTGCAAATCAATTCTCCTCCAAACACACATTTAATAAATCTTTTACTAAATGCAAAATTATTGTCTTGGCAACAAGGTAGCATTTGGACAGGGATGTATGGTATTACAAGCAAAGTAGCCTTACGCCACTGTTAACATGAAACGCCTAGGAAATGATGCAGGATAGCCACGTGCCTCACTTGCAAACTAGAAAACCTTTGCCAGACAAATATCTGATGCTCAACTACTTCTTGCTGGAAGATCATCTTGACCAGGAGGTCAAAGTGGGAAAAATAATTTACAGATACATGGTTAATGGGTTAAAGATGGAAGAAAGTGGTGAAAAAGATGAATACATAGGGAATGGGACTGATTGACTGGAGCTTCTTAAGTATAACTCAAATTTACAGTAGTATTTGTAAAACTAGTGGTATGGAGTAGATACCTCAATATAACCCTTATTTCTATTCTCTTGCTTAAATACATCAACCAAAGGGTAAGCAACAAAGAAAGTAACTACTCACAACCCTGGAAACTGATTATCTGCTGCTGATCCTCACCTACATTTATATTTTTTCTTTTTCTATTTTTTTGTAAACTACATTTTTGTTAACTATGTATGTATTCCCTACAATGTTGGCTTATTTTCCGGTGTTCTCATTGCTCCCAAAACTAAACTTCCTTTATTTAACTCATTTCTTCCATATTCACCATCACAATTTCTGACCACTTCTGCTCATTACTTTATACTGCTCTTCTTAATTAAGAACAGTTCTCCTTCCTCCATTTTCAAATTTCTTGGATAATCTTAGTTCCATGGCTAAACTCTTCTTTTTCCATTTCCAAACTACCAACTACAGTGCTCTACAGTACTATAATACTTTCATAGACCAAAACTAATCAAATCCTCTTTGATTTGAGCCTATATTGCTCAGAATCACTAAACCCACCATACCCCCTAAGGCTTTGCTACCTACTTCAAAAGCAAAGTCTTTAGTATCCACAAACAGGTTGCTCTACCTTCTGACAGCACTGACATCATTTTACTAAAATCTCTTCTTAGACACTCTCCTTTCACAACATTCTCACTTAACCCCATGCTTTCTTGTTAACTTAAGCAGTATGCTTCTGCCATTGTACCAGACCTTACACAAAATTTCAATTCCTACTAATTCTGTTTAATTTAAAAAGGTATTTACTAAACCCATCATGAAAAAGACTACACTGAAGCCTGCATGTCTTTTAAACTTCTGCTCTTTCTTTCTCTTGCTGTTTCTGAACCTCTGGAAAGTCTGTGCTGTACCAGCCTAACTATCTGCATACCCACTGTCTGGGGCCTTTGCAATCTGGTTTTTGGCCAGCCCAACTCTAAGGAAACTGTATTCTGTAAACATACCAAGATTATCAAGGTTTTAAAATCCAAAGGTCACTTCCTCATTCTTATGCTTTTAATACCATTGATTAATCACTTCTTATTGATCCTCCATTCCCTTATTGTCCATAGTCAATTGACATCCTAAATTTCATCTCACCTTTCTAATCACTCCTTTCCTGATTCCTGTGCTTCCTCCTATTTAGATTTCAAGCTCTGTGAGATTGGGACCTCTATCCTTGACTGATGTATCTTGATGATTCTATGATTGTTAATAATATTAGAACAATCTAGTGAAACTTTATAAATATACACACGTGCTGTTTATGGCTCATAATTAGGTCATCAGTATATTGTGGTGTATAATCTTTACACAAATATAACCTGCTCCTAATTAAGGAAGCCTTTGTACATCTAATGACTACACCACTAATCTATTTATTTTTGGGGGGGAGGTTTCAGAGTTTACTTTTCACTCTGGGAACCAAGTTGGTTAGGAACTGCCCTGTATATATAACCAGTTAAATATGTACATTTCAGATTAGTTTACCTGCATTGTGATATACTATTGATACATTTGAATAAGTACATTTAGAGTTTCTGACTCTTTGATCTAGACCCATTGGATCATTATGTTAGATTACTAGAACTGCATAAAATGCAGTCATAGCATGGGTAGTAGAGCAATGACTGTAAGATTGCATTGGATCTGGTGGTATTAAGAAAGCTGGTATTATAGCAAATTGGCATAAAAGTAGCAAATACCTCAAAATTTTCATTATAAGACTGAGAGGGGAATTCAGGATAGTCCAAAGTGAGGTGCGGAGTTTTCGCCTCACTTCATACTGACTGATCTGCGCTCGCTGATGTCCTTCACGTGGACATCAGCGAGCGCATTAAAGGGATTCCAGTCTCGTCGAGGCAACTCTTTTGGTCTGATGTGCAGGACATCAGCGAGCTCAGATCAGTCAGTCCGAAGTGAGGCGAACACTCCGCACCTCCCTTCGGACTATCCTGAATTCCCCCCGAGTCTTATAGTCATTCATATTCCTAAAAGTTTAGGGGAATTGTGTACTTAGAGTATTATTATTCCATGTAATCCTTTTATACTGATGGCTCATTTCAAAACTGATTACAAATACCAACAATTCTGTTATTTATTTATATTATTTGAGTCACGCACATATCAACTAATCATAGCACAAATAATCTGGATAGTAATGCCAACTTTCTGATTTACGTTTATATTAAATCAGTTTAGTTCAGCTGGGGGTCTCCTGATCTTATTTCCCAGTGGGCCCCAGCACTCCAGTCCAACATTGCAGAGGTCTTAAAAAGCACAAGGACCTGCCCTGAGGATTGGTGGTTAAGGATCTAGCAAGATATAAAGGTTGAGTAGGTAGGAGAACTGGAGAATGCTTATGTATGTATCTTCTTGCCATATACTGTATTTGATGTTTCACTAAGCCATTTTGCAGTTGGGAGGTCTGTTGTGAAAAGTAATTCTCAGTAAACAGCCTTGGTACTGGTGGCAAAAAACAGGTAATAAGCAGGAATGGATTTTCAGTTATAGGAAAAAAGACATGAGATAAAAATAGTATAGAGAAAGTAGATGTCCGATTAGGTAAATGCCTTTTTGACCAGAGCTATAAATAGCTACAAATTAAAACTAAAGTTTATATATGAATATACTAAGGCGTTAAAGGCACTCACATTTTTAATGGGACTATTTTACATATATATATATATATATATATATATATACATACATCGTTCATATTTAAAAGAGTAAGGTAGTAACTGTTTTGTAACTTTTGTTTTTAGTGTTTTTTTTTATTCTCTTTAAATTAGAGCCTTTTGCAATATTCAATATGAGATGTAATATTGACTGGTGAATAATACAGTACAGACAACTAATAGCTGTGTGATAAACAATATGCAGGTAGATTCGACAAAAAATATTTCAGTGTGCTGTAGGGCAATGGAATTTAAATGGGCATCAGCCAAGTTTCATTCAGTAAACAGATGACTGGGTTCTGGGTGAAATCTCTCTCTGGCATTGGGTGCAGGATCATTTTTCATCAACATTCTTTTTAAAAGGAAAATTACATTTGGAATAAATTCTATGTTTTTACATTAAAATAATGTATATAGTTTAGTAAAGTAGATGAGCATTTAATTACTTTATTATAGTAAATAACTTTCTGGGTTTTATCTATGATATCTTGCCTCGTCTTTCCTTCTTAACGAAACCAACACTACCTGTTTATAAAATGACTGGCTTCAGTGACAGAAAATAAGCCCTCATATCCCCCATAAGCCCTAGGCTATGGCACTATAATAAAACCATTACTTTGATCATTTTAGCTCCATGTCCAAAAGTTTATGGCTCATTCACCATACAAAAATGGTAAATTAAAGCACTTACATTCCAAACATCTTAATCAAAAACAGAAAGTCCTTTTCACAAATAAGTCTATTTTAAAGATAATTTGAATTATTTTTGTTCATTGTATGTTTTTGTCTCATGCCCACCTTCCCTCCCAGAGTCTCAAGGTCTAATTATGATAGTTCTCAGATACACCTAAAACTGCCTGGAATAAACTTTTCAATGCATTGTAAAACACATTTCAGAATTATTCTGCTGGCTGTCAAAAAGAAACAGAATTCACTTTTGCCACATGGTTTATAAGGCTGAAAAAAGACACAAGTCATTACAGTTCAGCCTACATGCCTGGCAAAATTTACTTACACCTGGACTAGTCTAAGAATTACTGGTATATTAGTTATATTCTTTTTTTTTTTCAGAAGATAAGTAGTTAAAAGCTAAATGGTCAACTCCATAACTAAGCACCAGATTTCTTTTAATAATAAATAAGAACAGTATGAGTTCAATAGGGGTATATTGCTAAAACAGGTTGACCAATCAGAGCAGAGGAAGCATACAAATTACTTCCCTGCACCTGGGGTGAAGGAATACAGAATACAAAAAGTATCACTTCTATTGTCCAATGGGAAATCTTGTTGATATGGATTAAGATATAGAAATCAGGGTGGTTAGCAGAGCTGCAACCCAAAATAATTTATCATAGGAATGTTCACCCTTTAAAATTAGTCAAATAAAAATATTTATAAAGGGCAGGGTAATGAAATGATGATTTTTATGTTGAAAAAACACCCTACTAAAGTGAATTTGTAATGCTGTGAATAAAGGAATGAACACTGGAAGAAGGCGAGTCTCTACAGGTAAGGCATAAGGGATTTAAAGCATAGGAAAAGCAAACTTGTGTCAGTACGCTGTAATAAAAACAAAGTTGTGGGTAGGGTTCATAAATGTAGGCTAACAGCATGGCTAATCACTTCTACAGATGGAAAACTGACCTTTGTGAATGATTCCAGATTTAGCACAGAAATGAATAGCAAAGGTTCTGCAGATTGTTATGGAGCGCATGGGAATAAAATGTAGCCTTGTGATTTTTAGAGATATTGCTGGAACACTCAGGGCCACATTCAAGTTACATCACCAAAATAGACGTGAATTCATTTCTCAGTATTGACTAAGCAGAGAATACACTTGTCAAACAAGCAGACAGCAGCAATCATTGTCACATGCATAATGTGGCATAGTCAGTCGGATAGAAGTAGGATGAGAAGTAATGTGGCGTGAGGTGAATTCTACAAGTGAAGGGCAGTGATATCAGTTTCACCATATCCCACTATTTCTATGTCACCTTATCCCTAGGTCATGTTGCCACTTAGTCTCAGTTGCCATTGTCACTTTTGAATAAATAGTTGCCTTATAAAACACTGGAGCCCTGCCATCAACCCCCTAATTTGTCAGTATGAAGTAGTAAAGTCAAACAGGTGAATTTAGAACAGTTCACATAGTCGCATTCGTACCTTTGACACACTCATCCACTTAGTCAGTAGTAGAAGTACCTGTGGACGCACACACAAAATGATTTGAATTGCTCCGTAAGATCGCAACTATCATATTTGCCCAAATTAGTACTATTTACCACTTGGCAGATTTTAGTCAATAAGTAACTGTGGGGAAGAAGTGAATCGATGTGAATTCAGACCTCTATGCAATGGTTTGGACTTCTCAGAATATGGCTTTATATTGCTACACTCATAGATACTTGGTGCAAACTCAGAATAGTCTGTATCGTATTGGCTTTAATCAAATTGTGCCCTTGTCTCCAGCATAAAGCAATTTAGATTAGAGATAGTCAATTGTGATATCATTAAGTATAATCATTTGTTACAAGCGTAATGTATGATTAATGTCATTCATATGTCAAGAGCTTTTATTAAGATTGCCTAGAACCAGATACATGCAACGCCAAAGTGGTGATCTTATATAGGTTATCTTCTTACTGAGTATGCCATTTCCCAGGTAGCTTTATATAATGATCTAAAGCAGAAGGCTACAGGGAAATCCTGGGAAATATCAGCTTGTTATGCTTGTGTATGTATCTTTAGGGGTAACCTGGGTAGCCTTGGCTGGATCAGTTAATCAGTGGGTTACAATCTGTGTTACATGAGCACGAGTTTGTATACAGCATATAGTGCTGGATTTTGCTTGATCCTACATTTTATTCTTCCCATTGTTTTAAACAGCTCAGATTCCTATTTATACACTTTAAACTAAGAAACTTGGGAACTTGCTTTGAAGTCACTGGAATAAGACCTTTGAATAAATAAAAAGCTAAGTATATGGATTCAGCCTCACTTTACACTGCTGCACATTAGTGACCCCCACACAGCTCTTGACCCCAATGAATCGCAACTCCACTTTTATGCAATTTTAGGGACTATTAATACATTATGGCATACAATGTTATTACAATGACTACTCAGTCATCTTGATACCAGCATCAGTTAACACTATATACAGTATATACTGTATATAATATACACTGAAGCAATACTGAATATAGAAATTAGAAGTGAAGAAGTGAGTTACAAAGCCATGAAGACAGGCAAGAAGACATTATAATAAAACACTATACATTATACTATAGTCTGTTTATTTTAGTACAATGTCTTTTGCCTCTTGAACAGACCTCTTGAAAACGTATCAATGTAATCTGGCTGTTAGTCCAATAAAAAAGGTATCGACGAATATTGCAATACTCATTTATATATATATTTATATGTGTGTGGAGTAATTAGCAGAAGTCTTACCTTAATGTTGTTGAAGAATCCCTTCTTGCAGCATGTTACATTTGCGCTCCCTTCTTTTTTTTCTTCCAGTTTAAGTCCCATTTTTACAGTGTATCAGCAGTTTAAAGTTTCTCCAGGAGTTACAACTCAGGATAAAAGAGAGACGTGGATTTAGATATCTAGCCTTGTCCCTGATTTTCTCTCCCGGTAACTGTTTGATGTAGTCTTCTCTCTCCTGTGCATTCTCTACTCTCTGTACTAAACAGACTGTGGCAGCTTCCCTCTCGCTTCCTAACTACTCAGGTGTCTGCTGAGGTTTATGCTAAAGGAGGAAGGATTTATAACTTCTCCACTATGACAGATTCCATTACTACTTCCCCGCCTACTTTACTAACAATTGGTGAAAGGAAAAATGCAGGAGTGGAGGCAGTGAGAGAGAAAGAGAAACCAACATAAAATATATAATGGATGAATAGATAGAAAGAAAGACAGACAGACAGGCAAGCAAATTGATAGACAAACAGACAGACAGATATAGATTGATAGAGATACATAGACAGAGATAGATAGCACAAAAATGGTTTCACCCATATTAGTCCAAGTTGAATAGTAATAAAGATGAGTACTGTAGTATTATATGATTAGAGGGATGAGTACTGTAGTATTATATGATATTTTATTTGGACTAATAGTTCATTGTATAAGACAAGTACTAACCTGATGAAGAGGAAATATCTCCTAAACAATGAACTGTTAGTCCAAATAAAGTATCATATAATACTACAGTACTCATCCATCTAATCATATAATACTACAGTACTCATCCATCTAATCATATAATACTACAGTACTCATCCCTCTAATCATATAATACTACAGTACTCATCCCTCTAATCATATAATACTGCAGTACTCATCCCTCTAATCATATAATACTGCAGTTCTCCTCTTTCTAGAAAGATACAGATTGAGACAGACAGATGGATACAGATAGATGGAGTAAACTGTCAAACTGTGACTGTGTATATACAGGGGTTAGACCAAAAAAAAACTGAAACACCTGTTATTTTAGTGTGGTAGGTCTCATAGCTAAATTGGACCAGCCTGGTGGCCAATCTTCAGTAATTGCACATTGCACCAGTAAGAGC
>WMED01019349.1:0-12454 GCA_019650415.1 Pipa parva | reverse complement strand
GGCCCAAAAACTGACCTCGACTTATACACGAGGTCGACTTATACTCGAGTATATAAGGTAGGCCAGAAAGATAGCTGCTACCAGTTCAACATAGGAAATGATCCAGAGCTGTCCCCTATTAACCTTTTTTTCGTAACATTTAAAAATCAGTCCATGAACTTTCTGAACTGGTGTATTTTTTACCAACTCTAAAATCTGCTGAACTAGTTTGTTCTCTCTAATTACCTCTAATTCTAAACTGATACCTTCACCTTCTATTTAGTTCCTTTAACTACCTTATGATAAAAAAAAATTCTTGGAGCACCAACTTATTTTATAAATACCATACGAAGCAGAAGAAAGAATGATGATATTTTAATGACCTAATAAAGAATGAAGGAATGGATAGGGCCATTAAAATACAGTATAGAAATCTATCTCTATACCATTACAGAGGT
The DNA here is from genome assembly GCA_019650415.1 of Pipa parva. Lineage (NCBI taxonomy): Eukaryota > Metazoa > Chordata > Amphibia > Anura > Pipidae > Pipa > Pipa parva. The sequence goes on along the minus strand of WMED01019349.1, from coordinate 12,017 downwards.
CAAATATTTGTCTAAAGGCAGGAGGTTAGAATTATAATGATAATTTGATTATAAACTGGGGTAATAGAGATGATTTTAATGGAAACAAAAACAAAAAAGAAAATTGAATAAACAAACACACAAAAGGGCATTTTTAATACATGAATTTTTCTGCCTGAACAGCTTTATTACCCACTAGGTCAAAATCATGACAAGAAAAGAACTCTGTCTCTATAATGCTATAGCAAATTTATTTCAATGGAACCTTAATTTGCTCTTTTATTGTCTAGCACAAAATATGTCATTATTTTATTGCTTCATTTTACTGTACATATTGCTGGGCCTCTTTTCTTATTGATATGTCTCAGGATCTGTTGTGTAAAAATTAAATGTCCCTAAATTTTATTAGAACCTAGTCCCTTGATCATAAAATCTTGCAAGCATAAATGAATCATGCTGAAAGTAATATCTAAGGTAAAAAGCAAAGGGACGGTACAATTAGCTAATGCTTGCCCTGAAGGTGTTATCTGGAGGAGATGTTAATAAATATATTATGGTGACTCCTAGGGCATGGTCCCAGGATTGGTTGGTTATTGGCTGCCCTGCTACTACTTGCATGCTCATAGGTAGAGTGGATGGTATGGCAGGCAGGTAGTGCATCCTTATAGTTATTGACTGCCCCATGGTAGTACAGACATTGGAAAATGTTTTGAAAAGTGGCAAGCATAACGAGGTGTGAATATTGTAATGGCACATAACTTTAAAAAAGTTATGGGGTCTGATAAACTTGGCTTGAATAATAAAAAATATGCGGCCTTCTAACATATCCTGCTGTTATTGAGTATTTTGGAGGGGGGCAGAAATGTTAAAATAAATTTAATCAATTGGTGCAAACGTGGTAAAAAGGATGTTGCAACTGGAATAATAATTCTGGCTTTTTAACTTCCAAGGGTGCCGTGATCATTCTCATATGGCAGCACACAAACAAAGAAATGGTGGTGGAAGAAAGGCTTCCAAGGCAGCAATCACTGCAAATCCTTTAGTGGGCAAATAATTACACAAACATATTTCGGGCAGGTGCTCTTGACAAAGGGAACCCACTCAAAACATGTTGTGTGTAATTATTCAGCCAATAAAGGGTTTGCAGCTAATCAATGGGTGGTTATAATCCTGGAGCCATGTTGATACTACACCAGTCAATACATTTGAAAGAATTATTAGCTGCACTAAAATCAACTGCAGTTACAAAGCTATGTAAATATATCCCTACACTGTTTTAATGTATTGTGTGCCCAGGAATACTTGCCAATTCATTAAGGTGGCAGGGGGAACTTGACAGATATAATAAACTATAACATTTCAAAACAATAAAATATATTTTAACTTAATAAAAAAGGCCTTTAACAGACTCATATTAGATAACCTAACTAGATAAAATAATTGATCAGTTCATCTGCTGAGGTCAAAAAAACAGTCAAATGAGAGGAAGGTTTGTGCTCTTCCATGGTATTTGCTAAAATAAATCCAAGTGCCTGATACAATCAGCATTGTGAAGAGGGAAAAATAGACTGAAAACATTTTCTTCATTTAAACCTTATCTCTGAAGGTCAACATTAACATTCGAGCAATAAAGAAGATGGTATTCGGCAAGATGTTGCCACAATAAATTGCTTTCATCTAATTAATTTGCGCTGCATGCACTCATATTAACACATGAGTTTTCAAACATTGTCACTCTCTGTATAAATGTAAAAAAGACATCCATATTGTATAGAGAGCAATGTTATTCAAATGGATGGATGTCACATTTCCTATTTCTTATCTTAATTCAAGAAATGTATATATTGTAGAAAGATATGATTTCACTAACTACAATGTGTATCTGGCCCAAAAGTTGGCTTGGCAAATCCAATAATTGGTTAGAATTTCTATCCTCTACATCAGAGTCTGGAGAAAGACATCTATCTGAAGCATGACTTCCTTGATATGTGTTTCCAAGGTGATAGCACTAAGACTAACATATCAGAAATCAATGCAAGCACAGTGAAACTTACATCCAACTGTTAAAGCCATATATGAGTTTTTGTGAATGTGCTGGATAGAATGTCTGCTATAACATTAAAAATACTGATGATGGCAACTAAACTTGCCTTAAAAGCCATGTCTCTATACCATAAAAAAAATTCTTTGTTATCTACAATTTCAAAAGTTTCTATGAAATATACAGAATTTGTTTTGTCCAGGACCCCCACTCCATGCCCCTACAGAAAGGGATACAGATAGATGTAATTGAATAGATACAACAATAATCAAGCTTAGCAGGTGTAACAGGAGGGAAACAATGATGTGTACTTTGGAAAAAATAATTGTATTACTCTGCCTGTATTTTCTTAAACTATGTTTGGTACAATAAATACAAACATTTGTTGGTTTGCATTCATATGTTATAAAACCTGGGATCCATAGCCAATGCTCCATTCTGTGTAACACAGGCCCTAAAACTTCTACAGAACAATATGCATTCAAAACCATGATAGCCTCAAGATATGCTTACATTTCATATGTGGTGCCAATAATGAAATGACGAATAAGGCATTATTTAAAAAGCGAATGATAGAATGACTGTTTAAAGAAATCATAAATATATTATGGCAGCACTGACAAACCTTGAACGCAGTATCATTGGTTCAACTAAAAAACACATCAGATTACTTCTCATATAGGTTTACTGCAATCATAAAGATCAAACACAGATGTCCTGTTGGTCATTAATACATTGGGACTGTCAAATATCATACTCCACCTGAAGCACTGGATTTTAGTATGTCCTATATGGTTATTGATAGTAAGTTCAGTTTATACCTGTTAGGCATTCTACTCACCATCTACCCCTTTAGCCACTTTGACAGCAGTGCCAGTCAATGCCATTCTCCAGCTATGTCATTCTGCTTATGCCACAATCGCAGTTGACATTGTGACATTACATTACAATCGCATTCCCGCCAAATGCCTATTTAAGCCAGCTAGCCGCAGTAGGTGGTGCCCAATTATGGGACTCCTTCCGTTGTTCCTGGGTGCAATGTTGATTCTATTTTGTTCTACTGTGTACCTAACCTTGATCTGTTTTCTGGATACGTTTGATTTCTTCCTGCCGTGACCTCTTGATTTGGATTTTGGATTTCTCTTGTCTGCCACCTGCCTTGATCTCTGCCTGTTACAACAATGATTCTTCTATCTGTTTGTATGCTAGCCATACCATCAGTGGACAGTAACCTTAGGGGTCACAACATGGGTATCTCCCCGCTTCAAAACCCATACCTCCATGTGGGGGTCAAAGGTGAAGGCCACTACCTTAGACTCTGTGCCTTAGGGATTGCTAATGGCAACTCCACTGTGGTACTTGTTGGTATCTGTCTCCAGCTGCAACCTCTTTATCTTCCTCCATTGTGGAGTCTGATTATCCTTACTGGTAGTTTGGTTCCTGACAATACCCCATGGCAGTATTTTGTCTCATCTAGCGTCCCCTACAGTCAACCTAGATTTGCTCTTTACCCTTACTAGTCCATCTATCAGAAAGATGAATACTGTAGTATTATATAATACTTTATTTGAACTAATAGTTCATTGTTTAAGACAAGCCTTTGAGAGTTATTTCCTCTTCATCAGGTCAGAGCAGTACTAAAAGATACACAGTTTGTAACATACCTAAAGTATGTGTGGCACTGAGAAACTGAATGGCAAACAGACAAAATTATTTATTCAGCTGGACTAATACGGCTTAAAACATTTTTGTCTAGACTATCTATTATCTGCAAATGGAGACTTATATAAACTATAGCTTGAGCTATTGGTAGTTGTAATACTGGTATCCTTTTAAAAAGAATAAAAGGAATAAAAGAAAAGATGGTTAAAGTGTAAGTAAACCCTATTTGTAAAGGTTGCCCCATTAAAGTATTGTAAAGTGGAAAAATGATTAATGAAATCCTTACTCACCTTTTCACTCTGCAGCACTTGTTATCTATCTGTAAAATATTTATCCTTCCTGTTGAGTATTAGGCTATGCCCCCTCTCCTCTCACATTCTCTGTATTACAAACCAATTTTGTCTAGTTGGAGATGAATGCTGCAGGGCCTATGCAGTGAAAGGAAAGTATCAGATTACTAAACATGCACTAGTAGAATGAGTCATTGTGTGACCTCATTAGGGCGAAGTGACTTCTGGGCACTATACAGGAAATGCAAGTACATATAAATGCTGGAGGATAAAGGCTTCTTGATTAAGAGGTGATAACTCAAAAATACAAATTGATTTTTAATTTCAATGTTTAAGTTTATGTTTCTACATTATAAATATAATATATATGTATAGTTTGGTCAATAACTTACACTTTAAACACAAATATATGGTTATATTATTACTACGTGGAAAAGTAGGTTATGGAATTAAGGGGTATACTTCAATATACTTCAAAAGGATACAGGGGTATACTTCAACAAAAAATAATTGTATGGAGTCATACATATTTCATATTTGTACATATTTCTTTGCTACCAATTAATAAATGTGTAATACCTTTTAAATAAATACCAACCCAGTAATCTGTTTTGTTTCTTTATACAAATATTTTCTCCAGGTTATGTGAGTGTCCATAGTCTTAAGAATGAAGAAAAGTACTGCTATCTTGACTTGGGCTTACAAAGGATGAGAAGTAGTATTTAATAGATGAGCAACCAATGCAAAAAGGTTTAGGTGGTTATTCATTAAAGTCTGAACAGTCATGTAAATGCTCGTTTTCGCATCATCTTTTTGTGACTTCTCCAACTCCGCTTATTCAACAATCTCTGCAATGTGATGAATTCTTGACCAATTCTGATGCTTACTCCAGTTGCGGACTTACAAAGCCCTTTGCATCAATTTGCGCGCATGTGCACAGGTAATTTGGCTATTCAGTATGCGACGGAGTCTGCTGAGGGGGCGGATTCTGCAGTGAGTACTGCTCCAAATTCACCTGTTTGCCTTTTCCACAAAAGAGTGGCGAATTGAGGGGTGTGATGGCAGGGCTCCAGCGTTGCGTAAGGCAACTATTCCTTAAAAGATGACAATGGTGACTGCTACTGAATTAATCTATGATTAAACATGAACTAGGCACAAGATGACATAAAAATAAGTATTTTTCATTTACAGTATATACAGTTAGTGGCATATGGTGAGACTGACATCATTGCCCTTCATTGGAGGAATTCAACTCACTCCGCATGACTTCACATTCTACTATTGTGTGACTGACTATGCTGCATAACGCATGTGACGGTGTCTGTCACTGGCTGCTGCTTCATGAATAAGAAGAATTGAATTCGCGACTTCCTAATCTTATTGACGCAAACAGACGTGAAGTCACTATGCAAGGCAAATTCGGACTTTAATGAATGACCCCCTTAATCAGGGTCTACCTCAGTTGTTTTGCCTCAAAATTATCTATTGTGCTTTTCATTCTAAAAAAGTTAGTTTAATAACAGTTACAGCTTTTTCACCCACAAAACAGCTGTTTTGCACATTTCCTATTTGAAGCTGCTAATCTGAGGGGGAAAGTGTTTCTACACTTTTAGAGAACATAGATTTCAACTTGTGATCACATAACTGGAAGTTTAAAAAGCTCCAAAATTCAACACATTTTCTAAACTTGTCACATCATATAACATCACTGATTTCTTTCTTTGTTCTTCCGTAAAACCTTGATTTGCATTACATGTGTAAGTATGTGGTGATATAAAGTCTCAGACTTGTTTGTGGGTCAGTTCCCTAGATTTCCAGAGAAATAAATATAATGTTTGCTTCACTATGTGGTAAAATAGTTAGAAAAGATTGCAAATTTAAGGAAGATGAAATGAAAAGGGGAATGAAAAATATGTAAGCCATGAAAAATCAACCAAGTGTGAAATCCATTTCTGACCTCACCTATGTGAAGTATCCTAACCTCTGCTGTATTATAGATAGTCTTAAATCAGTGTCTTGTGGAGCATGACTCGTCTCCTGTAAATAACATCTTGGCCTATACTCACTGCCTACATTCTGCTGAATGTCAATGTCTATGAATTCATGGCTCAAATTTATCATACTGTTATAGGCTGTAAGAAATAGCACTTCCAAAGAAATGTATATGTAAACAGAAACAAAAAAAGAGATTACATAATTCTTGTTTATGTAGCTTCTCATAGCGTAGGTGTTTTGTGCCTACTGTATGGTGTATCATTTTTTTCTCACTACAGTCCTCTTTCTTTGGTAGACTGAGAGACTTAGAGATGTCAGAGTCTCAGTGCCACATTTTATGTGCAATAGATTCTTCCCTCCGCTGTCCCCCCCCCCCAGTCTTATCACTCAGCACTGAAAAGATGATAAAGGTTGCTTCACACACAGCCAGCTCAGTTATCAGCTTTACTTACCTGCTCCTTCTAGAACAGTGTTTATCATGTGTACATATTTGGTACATAGTAAGGGCATTAACTTGTGCAACCTCTTAGAATAACATAGATTGGTGCCCAAATCAGCACACAAAAAATACACAAGTTTCTTAATTTGGGAGTATAATGGGAGGCAAATTACCTCCCTTACAAAGGCATTCAAAACTGCACTCTATAGTCTTCTTAGCCCACTCAGTCTTAAAAAGTCAGAAAAAAAGAAACACTGTATTTCCCCTTAATAAAAAATAGATACATGAAAAAATGTAGTATTGCTATACCTGGTGATACATTTTTTATTGGAATAACAGTCGCTTTATATAGACAACCTTTCAAGAGGTTTGTCCTCCCTTTATCAAGTTATCAAGCAATACTGAGGTTAGGAATTGAGTTGCAAAACCATAAAACAGGCGAAAGAACATTCTACTAAAATCAACAAGCTATTGGAGCAGTCGTAAATACTGCTAGGGATAGGTTACAGCTGACAAGTGGTGGAGGGGTAGGGCTGGTGGAATTCTTTGATGCAGAGACATACATACACACATATATATATGGGGGGGTTACAAAGACATAAAGATTGGCAAAACGTCACGGCCTATATGGATGAGATCCACAATCTTGAAACTTGGTGCGATACAAATATGCTCTCCCTCAACACCATGAAGACCAAGGAGATAATCATTGACTTCAGGAAGTGTAAACACAAAGTCAACCACCCCCCGGTCCTGATAAACAACGCTGAAGTGGACAGGGTGAACAACTTCAAGTTCCTAGAGGTCCACTTATCTGATACCCTGACGTGGTCCACCAACTCCCTGAAGTCTCTAAAAAAAGCCCACCAGAGATTATATCTCTTTAGACGTCTCAAGCGTGAGCATGTATGCACTCGCATTCTGGCTGACTTTTACAGATGCTCCATAGAGAGTATTCTGTCATATTGCATTTCCTCCTGGTTCGGCATTTGCAATATCTCCGACAGGAAATCTCTCCAAAGGGTGATCAGAATGGCAGAAAGAACTGTAGGCATCCAACTCCCTTCCATTGAGGACATTTACAACAGTAGATGACTGTCCAGAGCTCGCAGCATTATCACTGATACATATCACCCAAACCATGGTCTGTACTTACTTCTACCATCTGGCAGATGCTATAGGAGCATAAAGTGTCGCACAAACAGGTTGCGAGAAATCTTCTTTCCATAATAAGGCTGAATCTGAATCTCTGTACACTCGGACACTAGCCCCCCCATCCCCTCCCCCATTCTCCCCCATGCTGCCACTCTCTACCACTCATCACCCCACTCCATGTCTGACGGTATTCTATTGTGTATAGATGTGTTATGCACACTATTATATTTATTTAGTATATTACTGTATTATTATATTATATATCCATTCACTGAATTATATATTTTTATTTATTATTATCTGTAATTGATTTCTGTACTATGGTCGCGTCCCCAATTTCACTTGATTTACATTGAATTTCCAGTGACAATAAATATCTATTCTATTCTAAAAAAAGATATTATACTAAAACAAACAGACTATTGAAGGGTGAAATTTTTTAAAAGCGATAGCATCAATATCGCAATATCAAACGGGTTTGATATTCACTATCTAAGTGATAGATTAGTGATGAGGGGGGTTGCTTGTCTAACTCTACCATTCCCTATTCCATGTGCTGTGCCTATAATAATTCCATTAAAGTTATCAATTTACTTGTTCTTTTTCATCCACCATATTTGGTTAATCAAACAACCATACACTTGGTCATCTAAGATGGTGCTGGCCTAGATGGAAAGGTGTCTTTTAAAGCAAAATTACTGTGCTATTATGTAAAACAAACACATGCAAATCAGAATCCTACGGAGCAATTAGAACACATATAAAATATGTTTGGAATGGTTTACACCTCCCTCTGTCATCTTTTTATTTTTTTGTTTAATCAGTAATGGAAGTCCAGCATAAGAAGGATCAATCTACTGAATGTATTTCGAAGCAGAATCACATTTCCATTTGTTCTAAAAATATGATCAGCTTAAGAATAACAGGCGGATGGATGGACAGGGTTTCTATTTTATTGCGCCGCATTGCTTTTGATTTGCAATTGTTCAGTAAGTTCACCAAATTATTTATTTAATAAATCATTTATTCAGCACCATTTTAGAAATATTATTTAACCGTAAAATAAAAATTACAAAGCAGAAGAGCAATCCATAGCTCATTTAAGTTGGATAGACGGCTACTGTAATTGACTGTTGGTATGACATGATCATTTATAAGCTCTGGAGCATGTAAAATCGACGTAAATTGTGAAAACTCAGGCCTCAAGCTATGAGCAGTGCTGAAAGCGAGGCAATGCCGGTTTCGGTTTCTGCTGATGTTCTCTGCAACATTTCTCTTCTTACAGTATTATTGCAAAAACGCATTTCCTCAAAATCATTCAGAGCACAGTGATTCTGGTATTGTGACCGGGTTGCTGTCATTCTTCTAAACAAGCAATCGTACTAAATCTAGACACTGAAGGACCAGTAACACTAGAAACAAATTGCTATTTGAATTGGCATAGCAATTATTTCTTAATTTCTCAAAATTGAACTCTTTCTTTTGAGGAAAGCAGAAATCTTTTTTTTAATTTGGGCTTTCTCGTCCAATATCGATTGATATTTTTTTGACCGATTTTTACCGATCAAAAATTTTTAGATCAGATTTTTAGATGGGAAATTAGCCATACTTAACATTAGTGCTTTGACTACTGAACAATAAAAAAAAAATCGAATTGAAAAGTTTAGATCGGTAAAAATCGGTCGAAAAATATCGATTGATATTTACAGGGAATAAGTTTGAGAAGGCGAAAATGGTCTTTTCTAGTTTAGTAAATTTCGCCCTAATTAATGAATTTGTATTTTACACAAAAAAAAACCAACAGGACTGTTTATTTAAGATATAAAAGTTGACTGCATTTAGTAAATCAAGAAACATCAGGAATTCAACTTTACATAGAACATTTTTTTAAAAGCACAGTGTAGGAATACCTGCCGCCATGCCAATCTAATTGAACTGCTTTTTCTGTTTTTCCTTTAAAGGCCAGTATAAAAGATCCCTATGTAGAGTTTCTACCATTATGTAGGCTCTGAAGCAGATTTGCCTTCTGCTGGAATGAAAAAGTGAAACTTACTTGGATTAAAGGAGACAGTAGCGGCTCTGGCCCTATTGGTGCCCTAGGCAACCCCCATCTGCCGCCTCCTGCCCCACGACACCCCCTTGCTCCATGCCCCCCACTCACCTCCAACATTGCTAGTAAAAAGAAAAATGCAAGTGAGTGCCCCCCTGTACACCCGGCACCCCTAGCATCTGCCTATACTGACTAATGGGAGAGCCAGGATTGTGAGATGAATAGCTCCCCAATGCAGCTTATTTCCTCCCTCTGTATGTGATGTAGATTGTCATACTACCCTCCCTCTTCCTCATTTTGGCAAAATGGCCACTATGCATGCGTAGATAGATTTTTTTTTTTATCTACGCATGCGCTTCAGTGGCTATTTTGCCAATGTGAGGAAGAGAGCGGGTAGTATGTGATGAAAAAGGATGTGATTTTGTGAAATTCCTCCTACTAACAGAAATCATAAACCTCCTATGATATGAGATTTCTTTGCACACATAAGGATCTGTAACACAGGCCTTTATAGTGTGGGAGTGTCTGAGAGAGGGAGGGGCGTGTCTAAAACAGCAAAATGGATGCCTGGTACTGTTATGGAATGAAAAGAAGGGGGATGCGAGCACAAAATATAGCATTGTTAATTGTGGTGGTGCTAACAGATATAAGGTAGGAATGAAAAAGATGAAGAAACAGAATATCTATTGCACACACCAATCTTTATTTAGCAAAAAACAGTCAAATGGAAACAAATTAAAAACCATTAAAAAGGCCCCTAAAGGCTTACATCCTCAAAGGAGGAAAAACAGCTTCCTGGTAGGTATTGCACAATCAATAAATATTTACAGTATACATATAACAATATAATTGATATGAATAGATAAATAGATTAAGAGATGAATAAGGGCAACTTACAAAAAAGAAATTATGTGACAAAAATAAAGTAAATTAGAATTATGCCATGAAAAATGTGTACATGACATAATGAAAAGATTATGAAATATGAAAAGTATATGTACTCAAATGATTAGCGATTCTAAGATAAGCAGCTAGAGTGTATAAATAAATACCTGTAAATATTTGAGCTCTCCTGCACTGATATACAGGGAGTCACCGGATCATTTAAGAAATTGAAAACAGTGAAAAAAAACCAAAAAAAAAAAACCTGAGAGGTAGCAGCAATGCACAGAGTAGGTTGCCCGGTTGAAAGTGCAGACCTCGCCAGGTGGAACCTTGCCTAGAGTACGGCTTCTTAAGCGGTTAAACTGTTATGGAACAATGCAATGCAGAAGTTCATAACTTCTTAATGGTGAGTCAAATGTCAGCAATTTAAGTTTTACTGTGTTCTTCTTTGTCAGACATTTTGATTTAATAAGGTATTAATCCAAAGTTTACTTCTTTAAATTACATGAATGAGTTTTTTGCAAAATACCTTCTGCTTTCCTAGTCCTGATACATTCCTTCTAATGTTGATGCACTAGCCTTGGCAGAATCCCTGATCAATAATCCATATTCATATCAGAGTTGAGCAAAGTTACCACATTATATATAGGGTCTTTAATTTCTTGACATCCAAAAGCTTTATAATTCTGTGCCATTTAGCCATAAGTACAGAAGAAGTATGAATAAACTATGAATTAGAGATGCCATCAGGACCAGAGACTGTTTTGACTGACATCTCCTAGTAGAGCTAGCAACTCTTACCCAGTGATTGGTGCATTTAAAGTGCTACTTACAGCTACAGAGCCTCACATTGCTCATAGTGCTAACAGAGCTATTTCTGTCAATGTAAGTAAAACAGTGACAAGTCCTGCTTTGTTTTACTTACACTGGCAGCATAAAGCTATTAGCGTTATGAGCAATGTGGGGCTCAATCTGCTGTCAGTTGCACTTAAAAATATCACTTTTTATTTGAGACAAGACATGCTTTTTTTTCAGTAAATCTGCTGATGTGTCACATTCTTAAATTAAATGACAATTAAATATATTTTTTAGGCTTGAGTTAACCCTTTCCTATCTTATATTTTAGCTTCTAATAATCAGTTTTACAAATGTAGTTGCAGCAGCCGTAATGAAAATTAAAATTGTTTTCATCCAATCCAAACAGCAGTATAAACCAGGAATGGTTGGATTGACTAGAAATGACGTCAAAATTCATTTAAGATACTGGTCCACCACTACTTTTCTAAAACTCTCTTGTAGTAAATTTTACATGACATTTGGTAGTACTTTTCTTAGTAATGACTAGCATGAGTACCATAATCTGAGCTACTCAGCATAAAATCACTTTATGTACTAGTAACATGAAGGCTTTACATCTGTGTAGGTTATTGTTTCTAACATTAGTTACATCCACAAATGATTATAGAATAGAATAGAATAGAATAGAATAGAATAGAATAGATGTTTATTGTCACTAGAAAA